>ONZH01022728.1:0-10342 GCA_900303285.1 Rhinella marina
CGTGAGAGCAAAGACCTGGATGGATTACGTGACGTACAGAAAGTGTCACCTGGACAGAAAAAAGTGAGTGTACTGAACTGTGACACACAGAATGGTTCCACACTGCTGTGTGAAATGGATTTGTATCACTGAGCTAAAACAACAAAAAAACTATTTTTTTTATATATTTTTTTACATTTTTTTTTATTTTTTTTTTTGTAGTTTTGTTTTTTTTGGAACGTGACATGCAGAAACTATCGTAGACCTAACTCACACCCTGTTAATGGTGGCTATTTTGACTGCGACCCAGACAAATGTCGCACAGAGATTTTTGTGATCAAGCTATATACGTGAGAGCAAAAGACCTGGTTGGATTAAGTGACGTACAGACAGTGTCACCTGGACAGAAAATAGTGAGTGTACTGAACTGTGACACACAGAATGGTTCCACACTGCTGTGTGAAATGGATTTGTATCACTGATCTAAAACAACAAAAAAACTATTTTTTTAATATATTTTTTTAATATATTTTTTTTGTAGTTTTGTTTTTTTTTGGAACGTGACGTGCAGAAACTATCGTAGACCTAACTCACACCGTTAATGGTGGCTATTTTGACTGCGACCCAGACAAATGTTGAACAGAGATTTTTGTGATCAAGCTATATACGTGAGAGCAAAAGACCTGGTTGGATTAAGTGACGTACAGACAGTGTCACCTGGACAGAAAATAGTGAGTGTACTGAACTGTGACACACAGAATGGTTCCACACTGCTGTGTGAAATGGATTTGTATCACTGAGCTAAAACAACAAAAAAACTTTTTTTTTTATATATTTTTTTTACATTTTTTTTTATATTTTTTTTTGTAGTTTTGTTTTTTTTGGAACGTGACATGCAGAAACTATCGTAGACCTAACTCACACCCTGTTAATGGTGGCTATTTTGACTGCGACCCAGACAAATGTCGCACAGAGATTTTTGTGATCAAGCTATATACGTGAGAGCAAAAGACCTGGTTGGATTACGTGACGTACAGAAAGTGTCACCTGGACAGAAAAAAGTGAGTGTACTGAACTGTGACACACAGAATGGTTCCACACTGCTGTGTGAAATGGATTTGTATCACTGATCTAAAACAACAAAAAAACTATTTTTTATATATATTTTTTTTAATATATTTTTTTTGTAGTTTTGTTTTTTTTGGAACGTGACGTGCAGAAACTATCGTAGACCTAACTCACACCCTGTTAATGGTGGCTATTTTGACTGCGACCCAGACAAATGTCGCACAGAGATTTTTGTGATCAAGCTATATACGTGAGAGCAAAAGAAATGGTTGGATTACGTGACGTACAGACTATTTTCTGTCCAGTGTCACCTGGACAGAATATAGTGAGTGTACTGAACTGTGACACACAGAATGGTTCCACACTGCTGTGTGCAATGGATTTGTATCACTGAGATATAACAATTAAAAGAAAAAAGGGGTTATATATGGCGATAGCTGCACTACTAGTGCCAGCCAAGCCAGCCAATCCAGGAGACAAAAAAATTTTTCTTGTAGCCCTTAGAAGGGCTGTTGGGTTCTTTGTGGGTGATTCCTGCCTAACAGAGAACTAAATGCAGGCCCTAACACTCTCCCTGAAACGCAGCAGCTCTATCCCTAATGACATCCAGACAGCATCTGAGCCGAGCACCGCGGTCAGTCTCTAGTATATTCCAGGGTCACCTGATCAGGCCAGCCAACCCCTGCTATCGACATGTAAGGGCCCCACGTGATGCTGGGTGTACCGCAGAGTCTCCTGGCTTGTGATTGGCTGAGCTTATAGGTGCCAAAAAAGCACAATGCGGAAGTTGCCATTTCCTCGAGCATGGCGAGATACTCGTCCGAGCAGCGAGCACTTACGAGTACCGTAATACTCGAACGAGCACCAAGCTCGGACGAGTATGCTCGCTCATCTCTAGTGACGACATCAGTTTAGGCACTGACAGCATATACTGTCTTGTGTTATCCATCTATAAAAGAAAACTCAATATTTGATACAGTTATCAATCGGATCTGAATGTACTTGCTCTGTAGTTTGTATGACATCTAAACCTTCATGTAGTCTGGTAACCCAACCTCCTATCAAAATGCAGAAAATGTTCTATAGATTATAGTGTTCAGCCGCTACCATCATGTTCAGAAAATAAAACAAAATAGTTAGAAAATAAGAACAGATCAGAAAACCTTATCTGTTATCTAGTTTTCACTTTTAGATGAAATCTTTAGTGATACAGTTACTTCAGGCATTTCATTTGATTTAACCACATACTATTATACTATTTGATGATTTTGTTTGAAGAGCTCTATAAGCACATTTGTCTGAATACCATATTAATAACATTTTTAAAACAAACCAATCTTATTGTTTTCACTTGGCAATATTTTACCTTACACACATATGCAACTTGTTGAAATTAAATGAACCAATTTCTTTTTTTCCCCCCTTTTTCTCCAACTCTAGTGACATTTCACACTATTCGTGTTTAGGGAGGAACAAAAGAGGCTGTCTTTTCTCTTTTAAGTCTCAAGTTCTACGTCACTGTCACCACACCCTCTGTCGTCTGGCAAAATGTAACTTCTCCTTTTTGATCAGTTCTAACTAGATGTCTTAACATACAACATATAACGATACAAGACACCACAAGGGCCCATCACACATTTCACACATACAAACAAATACAGTATGCACTGGAGCTCCAATAAAAACTATATGCATGACTCTATGGAAAAGTTTTCAGCACAGAATCAATAAAAATTATATTTTTGTGTAGATCTGCTGGGGTCTCTCGGTCCTTCTTTCTTCACTCCTGAAAAAACAGATGAGTCACAATCCCCACCAAGTAAAACATTTGGGAAAAAGAACAGGCTTTCTTGACGTCCATTAAGTCGGGCTGTAAAATAAAACTCACAAAACCTTTAGTTTACAAAAATGAAAAATAGTGTGCACACAATACCAAATGTAATAATGAGTTCATCTTTTACTACGTGGATTTTCTTTAACCCAATTCAAAAGTTGTTTTTCCTGGATATCATTACCAACATGCTGCATGTATCAAAAACTTTAACTTTTAGCTTTAAGTACTTATTTTCTCCTTCACAAAAGAAACATAGACAACACATATTCCATACATTCTTCATTTACAACATACACCTATAACCTCAACATCTGGGACAGAAGACAAGCATACTCATTTACGTATATCATCAAAAGTCTCTAAACTTAACTTTATCACTTTTTAACTTTAAAGATGTTTCTAGTAAAAACCAATCATTGTATGCACTGATAAATGACCAATGGCAGCAGTATATACTAACAAATCTACTTTTGAACATGGGGTAAATGTGAGACAGAAATCTATCTTAATACTGCATTACAGCTTACAGTTCAATCAGAGTACATCTACCGCCAAAACAATATCTGTAACAAGGACTACTGCAATTCTACATTAACAAATAATGCCAAGATACTTTCCTTTTATAATCTGAATTTCTCGGTCCCTCTCTTCTGCAGAGACTAAGCAACATTAAAACACAATCTTTTGGTACATCTATGACTTAAGACACTGGGGAAATGACAATGCTGATTCAGTCTCATCAAAGCAGCAGCCTGTACTTCCTCTTTTTCACACTCAGATAATAACCTCTTTCTATTGCCTTCTGTAAAAATATGTTCTTTCTTTCAAATTGTCTTTTTATTGAATAAGATGCACAAAGTATGAACAGGTACATATGCAGTTTACCATAAGATAAAGTATCATGGTACATAACATAGATATATCCACCAATCAGTACCCCAAATCATCAAGGTTAAGTGTACTGTTGCTACCAGAGATGGATGTTCAGTATATCAAATACATGTCAAGTGACAATACCCTGAATGCCCTGAGTCATACGCAGTTGGAAAAGCTGCAGTTTTCTTTTTTATATAATAAACATAACAAATGTATAGGATCGGAATCCCTATTATAAGTGTGATAAACAATAGTGCAAACAAATCCCTATTCGGGATTGTAAAAATATGTTCTATTTCCTAATCCTTTCTCCATCATTCTCTTCATGCAATCTTTGCTTTCCACATAATCACTGCTTTACCAGCTTCTTCACCTTCTCACATACTCTTACCATCTTCTTCACCTGCCTACCCTTCAATGAATGTGCTGCTTCCATTCCTTTGGAACTCTTTCCATCTTTCCAGATTTAAACAACCATCTTTTAGCAGGCCTGATCTCTTGAATATTCTGTTTATATCTCTCACTGCCCCTCCTCAACACTGTCTCTCTGCGATATCCACTGCAGTCACCTCCCTCCTGGAGGGGCACCCTTCTTTCAGAGCTTTTGACTGCAGGGTCCCCATTGGAGAAGAGTGGATCCGTCCCTTCTCCCACTGCACACGAATACCCTGATTCGTCTCACCGCCTGCTTACACACAGTTCCACAGGCTCACCGTTCTGCTCACACACAGTTCCGCAAGACCGATTCCCCCAGTCCCGGAATGGGCTTCCAACTCTGCTCGCACACAGTTCCGCAGATTGGGTTTCTTGGGTATCTGTGGATATCACAGAGAGGCGGGCTCTATAATAACTCACTAACTATATGCAGACACACACTTATACTCAAATACTCAAATCTTTGTTTTCTCTCACTTTCTGATTCCCATAGTTCCTTAGTTCCTTAGTTCCTATCACGGCATCTCTTTCACACACAACTTTTCTTACACTCATTAGTCTCATTTCCCACACAAAAGAAAATCAATCACTCTAAACCTAGGTTCCAGACAACCCATTCATTCAACCACAGACAAGGAGGTTTCTTTCTTTAAAATCCCAAAGATTCAACAAATGGACAATACCTGAACAGTGGTCACAGTAGGAAGTGGGAAGGCACAGTAAGAACAAAATATCTTACCAGTGTATTTTGAAGTGCAGTTCCCAGTTGCCATAATGACCAAAGCTCTTCCACGATCGTCCCCTTGGATAGCTGATGGATTTTCCCGGGTTTCGGCACCACTTAAAGTTGCTGCAATTTAGGACAAGTTCCAAATTAGGAGACTTCACTTTCTTGTCTGTGGGATTCAAATTATGTTAATAAGTAGTCCCCAGGTGCCAGGGGATGTGGCCGGCCTAAGAATCGTATACCCAGACAACAATCTGCTGGTCAAATGGTTCTCTCTCGAGCTACGCCCAGAGAGCCAATTTTTTTTAGATGTAGATGGTGGATTTAACCACCCCCTTTAGCTATCAATTTTAATATATCCAATCACAATCATACAAGTATACATTAAACAATGAATAAAAAAAATGGTAATGGCAGCTAATGACACATAAACACATGCATTATTCATCTATCTAGAAAATTCCATGGCCAAATATATCAAGTTCTGCCAAGTTCCTCTTTTTAGCAGTCTATCTAACTTCCTATCAAGTGATGGTGACTCATTTTTATTTTAAGCATAAAGTGGCATCTAATGGAGATTAATAAAGAAGATGGAGACTATTTGGTAATAAAAATACAACTTAGCACGCATATTTCAGGGTACGGGCTCGTCTGTAGGTAAGACGAGGGGCATTGGGGATGATTTTACACAAAACAGGGTCTTTTTTCAAAATGTACCAGTGCTTGGCCAGTACGAATTTAATGTTATTATGGTTTTTGACCTTTCATTCTCTGTGGTAGCAGGCATTCAGACTGCTTCAATGAAGATACTTTGTTTAGAGCCCCAGCTATAAGTCCCTCTGGATACCCTTTGTCAATAAACTTGGTTGCTGGAAATCTTCATCTTTCGTACAGTTTTGCCATATCCTTTTTAATTGACTATATGGAATGTTACGAATCTATTTCATAAAATGTGTACTTTTGAAATCCAAGTAACTATTACCGTCAACTGTTTTGAAAAAAGTGCGCATGCAAATCTGATCTCCCTCTGAATACAATTCAAGGTCTAGGTATTCTATTTTATGCTGATTGAATGTCCCAGTGAATTTAAGGCCCCATTGGTTCTTATTAAGTTGTGACAGAAAGTTTTCTATTGATGTTGCATCCCCTTTCCATATAAAGATTAGATCATCAATATATCTGTTATAAATATTATATTTTCTGTCCAATAGCTAGTGTCATAAATACAGATGTGTCCACACTTATCTCAACATGTCCTGAGATGTGTGTCACGAAGTGACGTTATAACTAAATTGGATAAATTGTAATACAACTTTCAGACACCAGGTGGCGCATTGTTTTACTAGCTAATACCTGAATTTAAGGTATTCACTTCTTACATTTAACCTAAATAGCAAAATATATTGTATACATTAAACAAATCCCTCCGAAGGTTTTTTTTTTTTAGTGTCCAATGATTATAATATATTTTGCCCGCTGCCATTGTTTACCACAAGTCTATATGCCGTATGCTATGGGTTAGGTACAGTACATTTGGTGTCAGTATACAGTGCTAGTCTAGTATTATATTAGTTATATGCAAAATAGCACACACCAACCACAGTATTATGCATAGATAATTATACAATTTTAACAGTCCCATTACATGTTACAAATGTACATAATACAATTAAGGGTGTCAGTATATACCTCAATTTTACCATGACATTTAATATTCCTTAATGATTATCCAATCTGTGTATCTAATCCTATCATGTGTGATACTGTCTGCTAAGATGGGTATCTAATCCTATCATGTGTAATACTGTCTGCTAAGATGGGTATCTAATCCTATCATGTGTGATACTGTCTGCTGTACTGTGTATCTAATCCTATTCTGGGTGACAGTGTCTGCTAAACTACGTATCTAATCCTATTATGTGTGAAACTGTCTGCTGAGATGTGTATCTAATCATATCATGTGTGATACTGTCTGCTAAGATGGGTATCTAATCCTATAATGTGTGATACTGTCTGCTGAGATGTGTATCTAATCATATCATGTGTGATACTGTCTGCTAAGATGGGTATCTAATCCTATCATGTGTGATACTGTCTGCTGAACTGTGTATCTAATCCTATTCTGGGTGACAGTGTCTGCTAAACTATGTATCTAATCCTATTATGTGTGAAACTGTCTGCTGAGCTGTGTATCTAATCCTATCATGTGTGATACTGTCTGCTAAGATGGATATCTAATCCTATCATGTGTGATACTGTCTGCTGAACTTTGTATCTAATCCTATTCTGGGTGACAGTGTCTGCTAAACTACGTATCTAATCCTATCATGTGTGAAACTGTCTGCTGAGCTGTGTATCTAATCATATCATGTGTGATACTGTGTGCTAAGATGGGTATCTAATCCAATCATGTGTGATACTCTCTGCTGAACTGTGTATCTAATCCTATTCTGGGTGACAGTGTCTGCTAAACTACGTATTTAATCTTATCATGTGTGAAACTGTCTGCTGAGCTGTGTATCTAATCATATCATGTGTGATACTGTGTGCTAAGATGGGTATCTAATCCTATCATGTGTGAATACTGTCTGCTGAACTGTGTATCTAATCCTATTCTGGGTGACAGTGTCTGCTAAACTACGTATCTAATCCTATCATGTGTGAAACTGTCTGCTGAGATGTGTATCTAATCATATCATGTGTGATACTGTCTGCTAAGATGGGTATCTAATCCTATAATGTGTGATACTGTCTGCTGAGATGTGTATCTAATCATATCATGTGTGATACTGTCTGCTAAGATGGGTATCTAATCCTATCATGTGTGATACTGTCTGCTGAACTGTGTATCTAATCCTATTCTGGGTGACAGTGTCTGCTTAACTAAGTATCTAATCCTATCATGTGTGATACTATCTGCAGAGTTGTGTATCTCAGCCTATTGTGTATGATACTGCCTGCTAAGTTGTGTATCTAATCCTATCTTGAGTGATACTGCCTGCATATTTGTGTATCTAATCCTATCATGTGTGATACTGTTTGCTGAACTCTGTATCTAATCATATTCTGGCTGACAGCGTCTGCTAAGCTTTGTATCTAATCCTATCATATGTGATACTGTCTGCTTAGCTGCGTATCTAATCTTACCTTGTGTGACACTGTCTGCTTAGATGCGTATCTAATCCCACCTTGTGTGATACTGTCTGCTAAGATGGGTATCTAATCCTATTCTGGGTTATACTGTCTACATATCTGTGTATCTAATCCTATCATGTGTGATACTGTCTGCTGAACTGTGTATCTAATCCTATTCTGGGTGACAGTGTCTGCTAAACTACGTATTTAATCCTATCATGTGTGAAACTGTCTGCTGAACTGTGTATCTAATCCTATTCTGGGCGGCAGCGTCTGCTAAACTGTGTATCTAATACTACCTTGTGTGATACTGTTTGCAGAGTTGTGTATCTAATCCTATCATGTGTGATACTATCTGCAGAGTTGCGTATCTAAGCCTATTGTGTATGATACTGCCTGCTAAGTTAAAGGGTTTCTGTCACCAGAAATGACCCTATTAAACCAAGTGTCATTTGCAATGAGCAAATGACACTTGATGCCAGTAATGTTACTATTATAGTCCTCAGTAACGCCGTTTTGCTAAAAATTACGATTTTATAATATGCTAATGACCTCCCCTAGGTGCAGTAGGCGTGAACCTGCACCTAGGAGAGGCCGTAATTATGCCTCTTACCACGCCCCCGGTCGCGCTGATTGACAGGGCCGGGCAGCCAGCTCTTTCGGCTCCCGGCCCTGTACGATCCGAAATCCCGCGCCTGCGCAGTAATGAAGCCGGGACCCGGGCGGGCGCCGGCTCTCTAGGCGCGCTGATCGCAATGCGCAGGCGCGGGATCAGCGTGCGTTGAGAGCCGGCGCCCGCCTGGGTCCCGGCTTCATTACTGCGCAGGCGCGGGTATCGTATCTGCTGTCAATCAGTCATAATTACTATATCACTGCATTAGCTGATGGTTACTGTATCATAATCTGTGTGGTGAAATGTGTGTGATACTAAACTGTGTATCTAATCCTATCCTTGTGTGATACTAGTGTCTAATCCTACCCTGTGTGATACTGTCTGCTGAGCTGTGTATCTATTCCTATTATGTGTGATACTGTCTATGAAGCGATTAGATGTATGTGTATAGAGTGTGATACTGTCTGCTGAGCTGTGTATCTAATTCTATTAGGTGTGATACTGTCTGCTGAGCTGTGTATCTAATCCTACCTTGTGTGATAGTTTTCTGCTGACCTGTGTATCTAATTCTATTAGGTGTGATACTGTCTTGAAGCTATTGTTGTATCTTTATAGAGTGTGATACAGATAGAGATAAGGAGCTCTCCTTTGTGTAAATACTGTACACTCAGCCACTGCTCAGATAAGAGAGGTGGGGGAGGTGCTCATGTATTTCAGTCCCTGTATTTCCCTGTCTTGTGGATGAGGCCTGATTACCAGTTAAGTAAGGCTACTTTCACACTAGCGTTTTTAAATTCCGGTATTGAGTTCCGTCATAGGGGCTCAATACCGGACAAAAAACGCTTCCGTTTTGTCCCCATTCATTGTGAGTTGCGGCAGCACATATTAATTTCCAGGGTTTCCTGTCTCTCTTCTTTATTACAATTCTCTCTAGAGAGGAAGGTTTTTATTGCAGACAGATCTGGCAGGAAGGTCAGATGGAGGGAGAGATAAGAAGTTCCTTGCTGGGTGCAGGGGGTTTAGGCCCCATTCACATGACCGTATATTTGCGGGCCCCGTAATTACTGGCGGACCCGCAAATATAATGGGGCCGCCCGGCGTGTGTTCCGCAGGCACTTGGAACACACGCCGTGCGGCCCCATTGAAAATGCCTATACTTGTCCTTGCGCACAGACAAGTATAGGACATGCTTGAAAAGAGCCGCGGCACTGAGCTAGCACCACAGAGGTGAATGGGGCTGCATCTATTCCCGCATTTTTGCAGATAAATATGGCCCCATTCATCCGGTCGTGTGAATGGGGTCTTAGGCAGTGCAGGAAAATAGGGGTGATAGTTGTTGGAAGCAGAAACATTGTTTGCATTAAATATTTAGTTACAATTCTGGTATAATATGATTTTGTGCACTTAGAAAGTTTGCATTTTGGATGAAGACCAATGTCTCAGAAGAACTAAAGCCTTACATTTACACGTCTAGGTGTGAACAATAGAGGAGGGACTGTATTTCCCTAATCAGGGACTAATCAAACAACAGCAGGATACAATGGTGAATAGTCAGGTAATAAAGACACAGGGAATGGAGACTGGACCATTGACATAAGCAGCAAATATGAGGCCTGGACACTTAGATGATAGGACAGTTGTGAGAAGCTACAGTATAATGCTGAATGCTAATATA
>ONZH01022729.1:0-136060 GCA_900303285.1 Rhinella marina
TAAAAACGACAAATCCGATCGACTCCAAAAATACATAGCACACCTGTCACCATCGAGGGCTTCGAAACGCACTTTGAACGGAGTCTGTACGCCAAGCGGTTCGGGCTGTATTAATTGCAGAAATTTACGGAGAAGAATAATAAGAACTAGATTTGCATTTCCAGGAGAAAATACATAGTGCTTGAAAAGAACGCACCTTTAACAGTGACTTCCAGAGTGCACCTATGTGACTGCCCCTTTAAGAGTGTCTGCTCCTTTGAGCGTTACTGTCCCTTTAAGATTGGCTATCCCTTTAAAAGTGACTACCCCTTTAAGAGTGTCTGCCCCTTTAAAAGTGACTGCCCCTTTAAGAGTAACCGTCCCTTTAAGAGTGCTAACCCTTTAAAAGTTGTTGCCCCTTTAAGAGTTACTGCCCCTTTAAGAGTGTATGCTCCTTTAAGAGTAACCATCCCTTAAAGAGTGATTGCCCCGTTAAGAGCAGCTGCCCCTTTAAGAGGGACTGTCCCTTTTAGAGTGTCTGCCCCTTTTAGAGTGACTGCCCTTTTAAGAGTAACTGCCCCTTTAAGAGTAACTGCCCCTTTAAGGGTAACTGTCACTTTGAGTTGCTGCCCCTTTAAGAGTGGCTGCTTCTTTAAGAGGGACTGTCCCTTTAAGAGTTCCTGTCTTTTTAAAAGCAACTGTCCCTTTAAGAGCGGCTACCCCTTTAAGAGCGGCTACCTCTTTAAGAGTGACTGTCCCTTTTTGAGTGACTGCTACTTTGAGCGTATGCCCCTTTAAGAGTAACTGCCCCTTTAAGAGTGACTGTCCCTTTAACAGTGATGTCCCTTTAAGAGTGACTACCCCTTTAAAAGCGACTACCCCTTTAAGAGTGACTGCCCCTTTAAGAGTGGCTGCCCCTTTAAGAGTGGCTGCCCCTTTAAAAGTGATTGCCTCTTTAAAAGTGACTGCCCCTTTAAGAGCGACTGCCCCTTTAAGAGCAACTGCCCCTTTAAGAGCACTGCAGCACTGCCCTTTAAGAGCGACTGCCCCTTTTAAGAGTGTCTGCCTCTTTAAGAGCTACTTTCCTTTTAAGTGTGACTTTCCCTTTAAGAGTGGCTATCCCTTTAAGAGTGTCTGTCCCTTTAAGAGAGATTGCCCCTTTAAGAGTGGCTGCCCTTTTAAGAGTGACTGTCCCATTCAGAGTGGCTGCCCCTTTAAGAGAGACTATCCCTTTAATAGTCTGCCTCTTTAAGAGTGACTGCTCCTTTAAGAGTGTCTGTCCCTTTAAGAGTGTCTGTCCCTTTAAGAGCGTCTGTCCCTTTAAGAGCGTCTGTCCCTTTAAGAGCGTCTGTCCCTTTAAGAGTGTCTGTCCCTTTAAGAGCGTCTGTCCCTTTAAGAGCGGCTGCCCATTTAATATGCCCCTTTATATATTATGCCCCTTTAAGAGCGACTACCCCTTTAGGTGTGTCTGCTCCTTTAAGAGTAACCATCCCTTAAAGAGTGATTGCCCCGTTAAGAGCGGCTGCCCCTTTAAGAGTGTCTGCCCCTTTAAGAGTAACTGTCTCTTTAAGAGCAGCTGCCCCTTTTAGAGCGGCTATCATTTTAAGAGTGGCTACCCCTTTAAAAGTGACTGCCCCTTTAAGAGCAACTGTTTCTTTAATAGTGACTGTCCCTTTAAGAGTCACTACCCCTTTAAGAGCGACTGCCCCTTTAAGAGTGTCTGCTCCTTTAAGAGTAACCATCCCTTAAAGAGCGATTGCCTCGTTAAGAGCAGCTGCCCCTTTAAGAGGGACTTTCCCTTTAAGAGTGTCTGCCCCTTTTAGAGTGACTGCCGCTTTAAGAGTGTCTGTCCCTTTAAGTGTCTGTCCCTTTAAGAGTAACTGCCCTTTTAAGAGTAACTGCCCCTTTAAGAGTAACTGACCTTTAAGTACCCCTTTAAGAGTAACTGCCCTTAACCCCTTTAAGAGTAACTGCCCCTTTAAGAGTAACTGCCCTTTAAGAGTAACTGTCACTTTAAGAGTAACTGTCACTTTAAGTTGCTGCCCCTTTAAGAGTGGCTGCCCCTTTAAGAGTTCCTGTCTTTTTAAGAGTGACTGTCTCTTTAAGAGTGGCTACACCTTTCAGAGTGGTTGTCCCTTTAAGAGGGACTGACCCTTTTTAGAGTGACTATCCCTTTAAGAGTATCTATCCCTTTAAAAATGACTGCCCCTTTAAGAGTGACTGCCCTTTAAAGATTGACTGCCCCTTTAAGAGCGCTTATCCTTTAAGAGTGACTATACCTTTAAGAGTGACTGCCCCTTTAAGAGTGACTGCCCCTTTAAGAGCGACTGCCCCTTTAAGAGCGACTGCCCCTTTAAGAGCGACTGACCCTTTAGAAGCGACTACCCCAGTAAGAGCATCTGCCCCTTTAAGAGCATATGTCCCTTTAAGAGTGTCTACCTATTTAAAAGTTACTGTCCCTTTAAGAGTGTCTGCCCTATTAAGAGTGCTGCCCCTTTAAGGGTTACTATCCCTTTGAGAGTGTCTATCCCTGTAAAAGTGACTGCCCCTTTCAGAGGGACTGCCCATTTAAAAGTGGCAGCCCCTTTAAGAGCGACTGCCCCTTTAAGAGAGACTATCCCTTTAAGAGCGACTGCCCCTTTAAGAGTCACTCTGGTAAGCCCCTTGAAGTTTGACTCTGCGCTCAGCTGAGGGGGCGAAACGGCCATGCTGTCTGTTAACACATGGGGACTCGGCGGCCATTTTGTGACTCTCACAGGTGCAAGTCTCTTTCAGCATAAATAGACTGTTTAACAGAATCCAAAATGGCGGATTAACCCCTCTTCTGCCAGTGTGTCCCCCGAGGCCTGTGATCACGGCTCTTTATAACAGACATGTGAATGCCCCCTTATCCTCTGGTCTGGGGAATCTCCCCTGTATTTTATGCCTAGATATCTCTAAGACTTCTCCACTGTGTGGATGCTGTGCCATATATGGCGCTGCCTATTTGCATATTGAGCTGTGATTGGCTGATTGGTCTCTATTCAACTTCTCCATTCATTCCTATGCAACCCTTATCCTTAGGTCTGGGTGAGCTCCTCAATATATCTAAGACTTCTGCAGTGTGTGGATGCTGTGCCATATATGGTGTTGCTATTTGCATATTCACTGTGATTGGCTGATTGGTCTCCACTCTAGCCTCTCCATTCATTCCTATGGGGAATTTTTTTGGGTTTAACCTGTGATATCTTAAAAACGACAAATCCGATCGACTCCAAAAATACATAGCACACCTGTCACCATCGAGGGCTTCGAAACGCACTTTGAACGGAGTCTGTACGCCAAGCGGTTCGGGCTGTATTAATTGCAGAAATTTACGGAGAAGAATAATAAGAATAAGAAGAACTAGATTTGCATTTCCAGGAGAAAATACATAGTGCTTGAAAAGAACGCACCTTTAACAGTGACTTACAGAGTGTACCTTTGTGACTGCCCCTTTAAGAGTTACTGTCCCTTTAAGAGTGCTGCCCCTTTAAGGGTTTCTATCCCTTTAAGAGTGTTTATCCCTTTAAAAGTGACTGCCCCTTTAAGAGGGACTGCCCTTTTAAGAGTGGCTGCCCCTTTAAGAGTGGTTGTCCCATTAAGAGGGACTGCCTTTTAAAGAATGTCTTCCCTTTAAAAGTGACTATCCCTTTAAGAGTGCCTGACCCTTTAAGAGCGACTGCCTTTTTAAGAGCGACTGCCCCTTTAAGAGTGGCTACCCCTTTAAGAGTGGCTACCCCTTTAAGAGCGGCTACCCCTTTAAGAGCGATTATCCCTTTAAGAGCGATTATCCCTTTAAGAGTGACTATCCCTTTAAGAGTGACTGTCCCTTTAAGAGTGACTGTCCCTTTAAGAGTGACTGTCCCTTTAAGAGTTCCTGTCTTTTTAAAAGCGACTGTCCCTTTAAGAGCGGCTGCCCCTTTAAGAGCGGCTACCTCTTTAAGAGTGACTGTCCCTTTTTGAGTGACTGCTACTTTGAGTGTATGCCCCTTTAAGAGTGACTGCCCCTTTAAGAGTGATGTCCCTTTAAGAGTGATGTCCCTTTAAGAGTGACTGACTTATTAAGAGTGACTGCCCCTTTAAGAGCGACTGCCCCTTTAACAGTGACTGCCCCTTTAAGAGCTAATGTCCTTTTAAGTGTGACTTTCCCTTTAAGAGTGGCTATCTCTTTAAGAGTGTCTGTCCCTTTAAGAGCGATTGCCCCTTTAAGAGTGGCTGCCCTTTTAAGAGGGACTGTCCCATTCAGAGTGGCTGCCCCTTTTAGAGGGACTGCCCCCTTAAGAGTGTCTATCCCTTTAAGAGTGTCTGTCCCTTTAAGAGTGTCTGTCCCTTTAAAAGTGACTACCCCTTTAAGAGTGTCTGCCCTTTTAAGAGTAACTGTCCCTTTAAGGGTAACTGCCCCTTTAAGAGTGTCTGTCCCTTTAAGAGTGACTGTCCCGTTAAGAGTGACTGTCCCGTTAAGAGTGACTATCCCGTTAAGAGTGACTATCCCTTTAAGAGTGACTATCCCTTTAAAAGTGACTGCCCCTTTAAGAGTGACTATCCCTTTAAGAGTGACTATCCCTTTAAGAGTTCCTGTCTTTTTAAAAGCGACTGTCCCTTTAAGATTGACTGCCCCTTTAAGAGCGACTGCCCCTTTAACAGTGACTGCCCCTTTAAGAGCTAATGTCCTTTTAAGTGTGACTTTCCCTTTAAGAGTGGCTATCTCTTTAAAAGTGTATGCCCCTTTAAGAGTGACTGCCCCTTTAAGAGTGACTGTCCCTTTAAAAGTGATGTCCCTTTAAGAGTGACTGACTTATTAAGAGTGACTGCCCCTTTAAGAGCGACTGCCCCTTTAACAGTGACTGCCCCTTTAAGAGCTAATGTCCTTTTAAGTGTGACTTTCCCTTTAAGAGTGGCTATCTCTTTAAAAGTGTATGCCCTTTAAGAGTGACTGCCCCTTTAAGAGTGACTGTCCCTTTAAAAGTGATGTCCCTTTAAAGAGTGACTGACTTATTAAGAGTGACTGCCCTTTAAGAGCGACTGCCCCTTTAACAGTGACTGCCCCTTTAAGAGCTAATGTCCTTTTTAAGTGTGACTTCCCTTTAAGAGCGACTGCCCTTTAAGAGCGACTGTCCCTTTAAAGAGCGACTTATGTCTTTAAGAGCGGCTGCCCCTTTAAGAGCGGCTGCCTTTAAGAGGCCTCCTTTTAAGAGTGACTGTCCCTTTTTTGAGTGACTGTCCCTTTTTGAGTGACTGCTACTTTGAGTGTATGCCCCTTTAAGAGTAACTGCCCCTTTAAGAGTGGACTACCCCTTTAAAAGCGACTACCCCTTTAAGAGTAACTGCCCCTTTAAAAGCGACTGCCCTTTAAGAAAGCGACTGCCCCTTTAAGAGCGACTGCCCCCTTTTTAGAGTGTCTGCCTCTTTAAGAGCTACTTTCCTTTTAAGTGTGACTTTCCCTTTAAGAGTGGCTATCCCTTTAAGAGTGTCTGTCCCTTTAAGAGCGATTGCCCCTTTAAGAGGAACTGCCCATTTAAAAGTGGCAGCCCCTTTAAGAGCGACTGCCCCTTTAAGAGTGATTATCCCTTTAAGAGTCACTCTGGTAAGCCCCTTGAAGTTTGACTCTGCGCTCAGCTGAGGGAGCGAAACGGCCATGCTGTCTGTTAACACATGGGGACTCGGCGGCCATTTTGTGACTCTCACAGGTGCAAGTCTCTTTCAGCATAAATAGACTGTTTAACAGAATCCAAAATGGCGGATTAACCCCTCTTCTGCCAGTGTGTCCCCCGAGGCCTGTGATCACGGCTCTTTATAACAGACATGTGAATGCCCCCTTATCCTCTGGTCTGAGGAATCTCCCCTGTATATTATGCCCAGATATCTCTAAGACCTCCACTGTGTGGATGCTGTGCCATATATGGCGCTGCCTATTTGCATATTGAGCTGTGATTGGCTGATTGGTCTCTATTCAACTTCTCCATTCATTCCTATGCAACCCTTATCCTTAGGTCTGGTTGAGCTCCTCAATATATCTAAGACTTCTGCAGTGTGTGGATGCTGTGCCATATATGGTGTTGCTATTTGCATATTCACTGTGATTGGCTGATTGGTCTCCACTCTAGCCTCTCCATTCATTCCTATGGGGAATTTTTTGGGGTTTAACCTGTGATATCTTAAAAACGACAAATCCGATCGACTCCAAAAATACATAGCACACCTGTCACCATCGAGGGCTTCGAAACGCACTTTGAACGGAGTCTGTACGCCAAGCGGTTCGGGCTGTATTAATTGCAGAAATTTACGGAGAAGAATAATAAGAATAAGAACTAGATTTGCATTTCCAGGAGAAAATACATAGTGCTTGAAAAGAACGCACCTTTAACAGTGACTTACAGAGTGTACCTTTGTGACTGCCCCTTTAAGAGTTACTGTCCCTTTAAGAGTGCTGCCCCTTTAAGGGTTTCTATCCCTTTAAGAGTGTTTATCCCTTTAAAAGTGACTGCCCCTTTAAGAGGGACTGCCCTTTTAAGAGTGGCTGCCCCTTTAAGAGTGGTTGTCCCATTAAGAGGGACTGCCTTTTAAAGAATGTCTTCCCTTTAAAAGTGACTATCCCTTTAAGAGTGCCTGACCCTTTAAGAGCGACTGCCTTTTTAAGAGCGACTGCCCCTTTAAGAGTGGCTACCCCTTTAAGAGTGGCTACCCCTTTAAGAGTGGCTACCCCTTTAAGAGCGGCTACCCCTTTAAGAGCGATTATCCCTTTAAGAGCGATTATCCCTTTAAGAGTGACTATCCCTTTAAGAGTGACTGTCCCTTTAAGAGTGACTGTCCCTTTAAGAGTGACTGTCCCTTTAAGAGTTCCTGTCTTTTTAAAAGCGACTGTCCCTTTAAGAGCGGCTGCCCCTTTAAGAGCGGCTACCTCTTTAAGAGTGACTGTCCCTTTTTGAGTGACTGCTACTTTGAGTGTATGCCCCTTTAAGAGTGACTGCCCCTTTAAGAGTGATGTCCCTTTAAGAGTGATGTCCCTTTAAGAGTGACTGACTTATTAAGAGTGACTGCCCCTTTAAGAGCGACTGCCCCTTTAACAGTGACTGCCCCTTTAAGAGCTAATGTCCTTTTAAGTGTGACTTTCCCTTTAAGAGTGGCTATCTCTTTAAGAGTGTCTGTCCCTTTAAGAGCGATTGCCCCTTTAAGAGTGGCTGCCCTTTTAAGAGGGACTGTCCCATTCAGAGTGGCTGCCCCTTTTAGAGGGACTGCCCCCTTAAGAGTGTCTATCCCTTTAAGAGTGTCTGTCCCTTTAAGAGTGTCTGTCCCTTTAAAAGTGACTACCCCTTTAAGAGTGTCTGCCCTTTTAAGAGTAACTGTCCCTTTAAGGGTAACTGCCCCTTTAAGAGTGTCTGTCCCTTTAAGAGTGACTGTCCCGTTAAGAGTGACTGTCCCGTTAAGAGTGACTATCCCGTTAAGAGTGACTATCCCTTTAAGAGTGACTATCCCTTTAAAAGTGACTGCCCCTTTAAGAGTGACTATCCCTTTAAGAGTGACTATCCCTTTAAGAGTTCCTGTCTTTTTAAAAGCGACTGTCCCTTTAAGATTGACTGCCCCTTTAAGAGCGACTGCCCCTTTAACAGTGACTGCCCCTTTAAGAGCTAATGTCCTTTTAAGTGTGACTTTCCCTTTAAGAGTGGCTATCTCTTTAAAAGTGTATGCCCCTTTAAGAGTGACTGCCCCTTTAAGAGTGACTGTCCCTTTAAAAGTGATGTCCCTTTAAGAGTGACTGACTTATTAAGAGTGACTGCCCCTTTAAGAGCGACTGCCCCTTTAACAGTGACTGCCCCTTTAAGAGCTAATGTCCTTTTAAGTGTGACTTTCCCTTTAAGAGTGGCTATCTCTTTAAAAGTGTATGCCCCTTTAAGAGTGACTGCCCCTTTAAGAGTGACTGTCCCTTTAAAAGTGATGTCCCTTTAAGAGTGACTGACTTATTAAGAGTGACTGCCCCTTTAAGAGCGACTGCCCCTTTAACAGTGACTGCCCCTTTAAGAGCTAATGTCCTTTTAAGTGTGACTTTCCCTTTAAGAGCGACTGTCCCTTTAAGAGCGACTGTCCCTTTAAGAGCGACTATGTCTTTAAGAGCGGCTGCCCCTTTAAGAGCGGCTACCTCTTTAAGAGTGACTGTCCCTTTTTGAGTGACTGTCCCTTTTTGAGTGACTGCTACTTTGAGTGTATGCCCCTTTAAGAGTAACTGCCCCTTTAAGAGTGACTACCCCTTTAAAAGCGACTACCCCTTTAAGAGTAACTGCCCCTTTAAAAGCGACTGCCCCTTTAAAAGCGACTGCCCCTTTAAGAGCGACTGCCCCTTTAAGAGCGACTGCCCCTTTTTAGAGTGTCTGCCTCTTTAAGAGCTACTTTCCTTTTAAGTGTGACTTTCCCTTTAAGAGTGGCTATCCCTTTAAGAGTGTCTGTCCCTTTAAGAGCGATTGCCCCTTTAAGAGGAACTGCCCATTTAAAAGTGGCAGCCCCTTTAAGAGCGACTGCCCCTTTAAGAGTGATTATCCCTTTAAGAGTCACTCTGGTAAGCCCCTTGAAGTTTGACTCTGCGCTCAGCTGAGGGAGCGAAACGGCCATGCTGTCTGTTAACACATGGGGACTCGGCGGCCATTTTGTGACTCTCACAGGTGCAAGTCTCTTTCAGCATAAATAGACTGTTTAACAGAATCCAAAATGGCGGATTAACCCCTCTTCTGCCAGTGTGTCCCCCGAGGCCTGTGATCACGGCTCTTTATAACAGACATGTGAATGCCCCCTTATCCTCTGGTCTGAGGAATCTCCCCTGTATATTATGCCCAGATATCTCTAAGACCTCCACTGTGTGGATGCTGTGCCATATATGGCGCTGCCTATTTGCATATTGAGCTGTGATTGGCTGATTGGTCTCTATTCAACTTCTCCATTCATTCCTATGCAACCCTTATCCTTAGGTCTGGTTGAGCTCCTCAATATATCTAAGACTTCTGCAGTGTGTGGATGCTGTGCCATATATGGTGTTGCTATTTGCATATTCACTGTGATTGGCTGATTGGTCTCCACTCTAGCCTCTCCATTCATTCCTATGGGGAATTTTTTGGGGTTTAACCTGTGATATCTTAAAAACGACAAATCCGATCGACTCCAAAAATACATAGCACACCTGTCACCATCGAGGGCTTCGAAACGCACTTTGAACGGAGTCTGTACGCCAAGCGGTTCGGGCTGTATTAATTGCAGAAATTTACGGAGAAGAATAATAAGAATAAGAATAAGAAGAAAAGGAATAACAGTATAGTGCTTTTTCAAGCACTATAATAAGAAGAAAAGGAATAACAGTATAGTGCTTTTTCAAGCACTATAATAAGAAGAAAAGGAATAACAGTATAGTGCTTTTTCAAGCACTATAATAAGAAGAAAAGGAATAACAGTATAGTGCTTTTTCAAGCACTATAATAAAGAAAAGGAATAACAGTATAGTGCTTTTCAAGCACTATAATTAATTCAAAAAATTTGCTCAATTTGGTGAACTAGAACTTCTCCAATTTTCTCCCTGACTCACTGCAAGGGGGCCGGGCTTATCTGGAAGGGGCGTGGCTTCATAGGAAAAGGGTGTGGTCTAAGAAACCTGTTTAAGTTTACCTTTATAGTTTTGATAAAACCAGCTTTGTATACCACCAGATGATAATATCAGTACATGGACTCCACTGAAAAGTACTGCCTTTGTATAGGCATGTGTGCCTGAGCCCTAATACGATAGGTGTTAAAAGGGTTGTTCAGCAGTATATACTGATGACTTATCGTCAGGATAGGTCATCAATATCAGATCGGTAGAGGTCCGACACTTAGCACCCCACCAATCAGCTGTTTGAAGAAGAGGCCGCTGTCACGCGAGGTCGGCGTCGTGCTCCCTCTGCACGACATCGCCGGACCTCTCCGCCCCCCTAGAGACGAGTAATAGGGAATTGAAGTGCTGGTCTTGTCAGCCAGCACTTCATGAGTTAATTCTCTGTTTGGGTTTAGCCATGTGGTGCTGATCACACCACATGGCTACTTTACATATTGTTTGGACAGCTTGCTCCGCCTCAGGTCATGTGATGCTGGCCACATCACATGATCCTGGGCGGGCTATTTAAAGATGGCAACTGCCTCACTCAGATGCCTGTGATTAGTCTTCTGAGATCAGTGCTTTGTGTTGGACCTTGCTGTTGATTATTGGTATATTGGATTTTGGCTTCGGACTTAGACTACGCTTTTGCTATTCCCCTCGGTATTTGACGTGACCTCCTGTTCTTGACTTGGCTTGCTGACTATTCTGCTATTGTGTTTGTTCTGTCTGTGTTCGTCTTTCCCTGTGTTCCCTTCCCTTCCCTGTGCACGTACTCAGCATAGGGACTGTCTCCAAGTTACGGTTTTGCCGCCTAGGGCATCTACTGTAAGTAGGCAGGGAAAGAGGTGGGGTTCAGACAGGGCACACTATCCCTTGTTTCCCTGTCGTGACAGCCGCATCCTGTTCATAACACTACGCATCCTCTCCCTTGCAGTGGTTGCAGTGTAATTACAAGTACTCACTCCAAGAGAGACATTAGTTGCCGCCGGTGGACGTGGCTTGGCTGCCTACGGCACTGTAACATGGTAACATAGCGAGAGATCCAGACTTGCGCATTTGCTACGGGTTCTAAACCCAGGCCAGGATCACATGCCCAATAGACCGCACGTGATCTCAGAAGTGGCCGTCGTACGGTATTGCGCCGCTTCCCAGATAACTCCTTTAATATTGCCACCTGTAAGCCCTTCACTCCACGTGGTAGGAGGACATGATGTGTATTCTGGAGAAACCAGCTCCATCCATGTAAAATACAAGTAATTATTGAATACGGTGGTGAAAACCCCTTTAAGGATACGACCTCCTGGCCTTTCCGTTAACCTCTTCTTTACTGGCTGTGGTTTCCTAATTTCCCTTGAGCACGCAGGTTTGTTTTTCAGAAATCAAAACTCTGTATTGAAGTGTGACTGTGTATTTTTCCTGCAGCTAGAAATTAGCATGGTACAAAGGGTTGTTTCTGGGTCACCTCTTTCTTCAGATCTAGGTTAAAGACCACTTTCATCTGTGGTTTGGCAAATCTTCATCCTGTAGTTGCGGCTTATAAAACGTACAAACGATTTCCAACCTGAGATAAAAATGGCTTTACAAGAAAGGTGCGCTCTGTACTCTGTATTTGAACAGGAAGGTCTATCCCTTTTTTGTAGGGCAGGGGGCGGACTGGACCTTACAGCAGTCCAGAATTCGGAACCCATCTTTGTCCGGTTGTAGAGGATCAGGAAGAGATTCTCAGACCTGGTGGAAGGCTAGGCATGCAGGATACCTTTCTTGCATTTTTACAAACAGCATGGCACCCGGATTGGAGACAGTATAGTGACTAAGGTGAGAGTGATCCATGTGGAAATGCAGATGACATACAGAAGACATAAGTTGGTACACAGAGAGGACAAAACCGATTTGTATGAGCTGTTTCATAGGGTGGACTGAACTATTCCTGGGCTCTAAAGCCGGCAAAACACACAGGGGAAATTTATCTTGTGATATTTGAAGTTAGTTTTGCTTGAGTCGGCGTACTTTGCACCAAATTATCAAATGTCACACTTTGTTAAAACCGCCGATCATAATCCTACATGCAAACCAGATCTGCAAAATATAGATACCGGCCGTGTGCATGCCCCTTTTTTTTGCAGTCCCTATTATTGAAATGCCTATTCTTGCCTGCAAAATGTGTGGAACGGATGATATGTGTGTGCCGTCTGCATTTTTGGTAGCCCCACAGAAATGAATGCAGATCAGACGGGGACCAAAAATATGGTTGTGTCCTTAAAGGGAACCTGTCATCTCCGAAACACCCCCTGAACTAGAGTAAGTGTTGTGTAGTGTAAGTGATGCTGAATCCGAATATGTAAGTTTTATCTTCATACTCACTTCCATTCCGACGCTGTGCTCCCACAAACCTGCAGTAAAATACATTGAGAGGACTCTTCTTTGAGTCCTCTCCATTATATGAGTGAGCACCGGAGTCCACTGAGTGCATTTTACTGCAGGTTTGTGGGAGCACAGAGTCAGAATGGAAGTGAATCTGAAGATAAAAATTACATAACCGGACTCAACGTCACTTACACTATACAACGCTTACTCTAGTTCACGGGGTGTTTTAGAGATGACAGGTTCCCTTTAAGGCTAAGGCCTCTTTCACACTAGCGTTAGAACGGATCCGTGCTAACGCTATACATGTGTGGAGCCCCATGTCCGGCCCCACACATTGAAACAAGACACAGACATACATACAAACAAACATACAGACATACATACATACTCACATACTCCAGGGACGCCGGCAGAACGTCTTCACGCGCCTCCTGCGCTCAGTGATGACGATTCCCCACAGCGCCCTCTGCTGGGCGCAGTGGGGAAACGTCATAGCTGCGCGCAGGAGGCGCGTGAAGACATGCTGCCGGCGTCCCTGGAGTATGTGAGTATGTATGTATGTATGTCTGTATGTATGTATGTAGCCGGATCGGGAATGACCCCCCATTGGAAATCAATGGAGGACAGATCCGGATTTTGGTGTGTCCACACCAAACGGATCTGTCCCCATTGACTTGCATTGGGGGTCATTCCGGATCCGTCTTGGTGCGGATGCCTGGACCGGAGAGAAAACCGCAGCATGCTGCGGTTTGTTCTCCGGTCTGAAGACGGAACGGAATGCTTTCAGGAGCATTCCGTTGTCTTTAGTTCAGTTTTGTCCCCATTGACAATGAATGGGGACAAAACTGAAGCGTTTTTTTCCGGTATTGAGCCCCTATAACGGAACTCAATACCGGAATTTAAAAACGCTAATGTGAAAGTAGCCTTACTCTGTACTAGGTGACTTTGTAACTTTTTTTAACGACTGAGGTCGGCACTACACACACTCTTCCACTGAGATCCTAATCAAACATCCATTTCCAGAAACACTTAGGGGGTCATTTATTAAACAGAAATATGCCTAAATAAGGTGTATTTCTGGCACAGACTTCTGCCCGCTCACGCCAGGTCTAAAAAAGTGTGCGTTTTTTTAGGTGTAGAAAATAGTCTAAATGTAAGGCAGACAGGAAGCGGCTCTACAAATTATGTAGAGGCCTGATCCACCGCCAGGTTTAGGGCTTATTAAGATCAGTGTCTAAAACGCTGGTGTGTTAATAAATGTGTCCCTTAGGGCGGATTCACGCTAACGTGGTTTGGTTCCGCATCCAAGCAGCATTTTTTTTGGCTCAGATGTGGACCAATTCACTTCAGTGGGGCCGCAAAAGATGCAAACAGCACT
This sequence comes from Rhinella marina, assembly GCA_900303285.1. Lineage (NCBI taxonomy): Eukaryota > Metazoa > Chordata > Amphibia > Anura > Bufonidae > Rhinella > Rhinella marina. The sequence goes on from ONZH01022729.1 coordinate 13,353, forward strand.
CCCTAGCATTGCGGGTGACGCTAAAGAGGCTCGTCCCTGTCCCTGTCTGCCATTGGCTGCCACCCCCACCGACACCGGTTGTTTTCATCCGTGCACAGGGAGAAGCAGCAGCGGCAGTGCGAGGACCACATCAGTTCAGGTAGCTGGGACCCAGGTAAGTATATTCAGTGTGGTGGGCCCGTGGGCCCAGCATATGGGGGGGGGGGCTTTTTTAGGATTGGATAACCCCTTTATTCAATATTTAATCAACAGGAGTGCCAGGAGTCAGTCACCTACTAATCTGATATTGGTCATCAATATCATCATGCTGCACAATCCTTTTAAAGGGATTGTCTGAGATTTTAAGGTTTTTGCCCAAAGCAGGAAATGCTCTGCCGCTCCAGTTCCACTGCTCTGATGGTCCCTGCTGGTCTTGGAGCAATTCATGTGACTGCTGCAGCTAAACATTATTGGCCTCACTGTCCTGTGCCGTACATGCAAGCATCACTGCTGAGTCCTTTTCTTGTCCGTTTTGCAGACATTTATATAATGGGCCGCCACGACACACGGGCGGCATCCGTGTTTTGTTGATCTGCAACTAGCGGACCGCAAGACACGGCACGTTCGTGTGCATGAGCCCTTAGAATAATAAGCCGGTGGTGCTCTACATCTTAGCAAAATAAGTGCATATTCCAAGAAAGAAGTGCGGCACAACGCAAAATGGCTTGCCAATACACCTCTCATCCTTGCTGTATTTTAAATACTTTTGTAATTAAGGATACATTTTCATGGTGACTGCCACATGTTTTTCTTGAGATATGGACTTTTAAAAAAACTCATTAACATGACTAACCAGGTCCACATTCCCACCCATTTATACATTCCTTGCGAAAGTATTCAGCCCCCTGGAACTTTTCAACCTTTTGCCACATTTCAGGCTTCAAACAAAAAGATATAACATTTTAAATTTTTGGTGAAGAATCAACAACAAGTGGGTCACAATTGTGAAGTGGAACGAAATTTATTGGATCATTTAAACTTTTTTTGTAATAATAAAACTGAAAAGTGGGGCGTGCAAAATTATTCGGCCCCTTGCATTAATACTTTGTTGCGCCACCTTTTGCTGCGATTACAGCTGCGGTCTCTTGGGATATGTCTCTATCAGTTTTGCACATCTAGAGACTGAAATTCTTGCCCATTCTTCCTTGCAAAACAGCTCGAGCTCTTTGAGGTTGGATGGAGAGCGTTTGTGAACAGCAGTTTTCAGCTCTTTCCACATATTGTCAATTGGATTCAGGTCTGGACTTTGACTTGGCCATTCTAAGACCTGGATACATTTATTTTTGAACCATTCCATTGTAGATTTTGCTTTATGTTTGGGATCATTGTCTTGTTGGAAGATAAATCTCCGTCCTAATCTCAGGTCTTTTGCAGATTCCAACAGGTTTTCATCCAGAATGGTCCTGTATTTGGCTCCATCCATCTTCCCATCAATTTTAACCATCTTCCCTGTCCCTGCTGATGAAAAGCAGGCCCAAACCATGATGCTGCCACCACCATGTTTGACAGTGGGGATGGTGTGCTCAGGGTGATGAGCTGTGTTGCTTTTATGCCAAACATATCATTTTGCATTGTTTCCAAAAAGTTGGATTTTGGTTTCATCTGACCAGAGCACCTTCTTCCACATGTTTGGTGTCTCCCAGGTGGCTTGTGGCAAACTGTAAACGAGACTTTTTATGGATATCTTTGAGAAATGGCTTTCTTCTTGCCACTCTTCCATAAAGTAATCACAGAAAAAAACCTCTAAAATATAACCTTTAATAAATATATAATAAAAGACTACACTATTATCAAAGTCGTCTAAGTCACCTCCGTAACCAGTGAACCCCATCACCCAAGTGATAATTGTACTCTTGGTAAACTGGTGACTGAGAGAGTAATTGGTTGTCGTTCCTTTGGAAAGGTGGACTAGGTGAAATCAAGGGATGAGGGATGTGTATTTTGTTACCTCACTATAGAAATAACTATCCCTGATTCCCTTACCACTATTTAAGGCCCTACCTAATATACGGAACTGCCGCCCCGATCCCGGGGCGATCCCGTGTCAGGAACCTCCTATAATCCCTATAGTGTCCCTGACACAGGACAGAATCCCATCACCAAGCACTCATTTATTGTCAGTCAGTCTGTGTCTGGTCAAGTAAGTACAAAGATGATATTGTAAATTGTAATCAGACAATAATGACTATCCCCCCAATACACCAATCAAAGCAATATATTAGTACAAACCATAAAATACCATGAATTAATATAAACCAATGTTCCACAAGTTCCACTTAGTGATTGTTCACAATGGAGCTAATCACTAGTATATTGTTCTAATGTAACCTCCTAAAGTCAGGGGGTATTAAATGTCCCTTTGTCCCAACACGTTTCGCTAACACAAAAGTGTAGCTCTTCAGGGGACCTAGTAAAGCTAGGGAGATATTTCCCACATATATAGATACTATAAGATGGAACTGAAGATTTGCAAACTCAGATAATGAATGCTAAAGCGCAGCATACACTCCAAACCAGCTTGTGGTAAGGAAGATTGTACAACGGTGTCCACTATGGTATAATAGAAGAATATCTAGGCAATAATAGCCCTATATTCACATGATACATTTAAATGTGAACACCCAAAGACAGTTATACCCATTAGTATCAGGGCACTTAACATAGCCAACACTGTACTCTACGATCTTATGATATATACCCATAGACAAATAACCAGGGTTTGAGATATATAATGCAATAGTCAGAGTATACAGCAAATGATCTCCCCTGTGTGGGGTACTTGCGTCTTAGTCCACCCGGCAATGTAGTCACACAGGAGTTAGTGTATGCCGCTCAGTGAACACCCGGTTGTGGCATCATCGTGATTACTTGATTTCTTATCTTACATATCATCATACCTGTCTGACGGTGCATTTGTCAGTACTACTGTCACTCTTCCATAAAGGCCAGATTTGTGAAGTGTTGGACTGATTGTTGTCCTATGGACAGACTCTCCCACCTCAGCTGTAGATCTCTGCAGTTCATCCAGAGTGATCGTGGGCCTCTTGGCTGCATCTCTGATCAGTCTTCTCCTTGTTTGAGATGAAAGTTTAGAGGGACGGCCGGGTCTTGGTAGATTTGCAGTGGTCTGATACTCCTTCCATTTCAATATGATCGCTTGCACAGTGCTCCTTGGGATGTTTAAAGCTTGGGAAATCTTTTGGTATCCAAATCCGGCTTTAAACTTCTCCACAACAGAATCACGGACCTGCCTGGTGTGTTCCTTGGTCTTCATGATGCAGAACCCTGAGATTATCACAGAGCAGGTGCATTTATACGGAGACTTGATTACACACAGGTGGATTCTATTTCTCTTCATCAGTCATTTAGGACAACATTGGATCATTCAGAGATCCTCAATGAACTTCTGGAGTGAGTTTTCTGAACTGAAAGTAAATGGGCCGAATAATTTTGCACGCCCAACTTTTCAGTTTTATTATTACAAAAAAAGTTTAAATGATCCAATAAATTTCGTTCCACTTCACAATTGTGACCCACTTGTTGTTGATTCTTCACCAAAAATTTAAAATGTTATATCTATTTGTTTGAAGCCTGAAATGTGGCAAAAGGTTGAAAAGTTCCAGGGGCCCGAATACTTTCGCAAGGCACTATAAAAAGAGTTCACAACCTTTTTCTGCAAGTAACCCAGTGGAGAGGAGAAAGCCACTGCCAGAAAGTTCTGATGGCAGCTTATCTCCTGGGGGATCAATAGGATCTGTCAGGGGAACAGTCGGGAGCTCCCTATACACATTAGACTTTCTGCTGGGTTTGTCTGGGTTCATCTGCCTTCACTTTCACTTTCTGTAACTAAAGCAACCCCCAGACTGTCCTACATACAGACCTCACCCTGACCCAGCGCCATGCTCACAGACATCAATGCTATTCCAGTTTGAGTTAAACATCCACTTGAGACCAGAAACTTGATGACTAAGAATGCAAGATTTGAATCTGGAATTCAATAGAAATAAGGCATAGACAAAAAGATCTGTGCACATTGGCTTTGTAAGGCTGTGACCATGTTAACACGTAGCTGTGCAGAACACTAGAATATTTTAAACTGAAACAAATTTGAAAAAAAAAGTTGCTTCATTATCTTGTTTGGATGCTTTGGTACAATAAGTGTTTGCAAAAGTATTCATACCCCTTTAATATACACTAATATGAGCAAGTGTGTTTAGGAAATCCTTGTGGATATCTTATTCTGTCACAGTCTTGTAAACTTTCCTGGAATGTCTGAGACTCTTGGATAAAGTGGAGATTTCCCAGAAGAGATAGCAAGTTTCATGGATAAACAAAATCACAGAAAAAAGTGGTCTTAAATGGCAGAAAATGCTCAAAACCCCATATGCTGTTGCGCATTTCTAACCAAGGGAGCGAATCCTGCACATGTGATCCGCAGCAATCCCCAGCAAAAATGCATACAATGGAGGATGCCTGCAGCGTACCACATGTACCACAAAGACATCCTACACAGAGTAACCAAATGTGTGGATGTGATTGGTTATATAAAACAAAAAATCACAGCAATGATGCACTACAATGGTAAATGCAATTGACAATATATGGCTAAACCCTCACACTGATATTAAAATGAGACTTTCGCTATTCTCATATCAAGAACATACCGGAGCCCGAGCACCGTGTCAAGGTATCTCAAGTGGCACAGGACCTAACGCTAACCCTACATGCTGTATGGGCCATTACATATAGGGGCGTAAAGCCACTTTAAGAGACCTTGACGGGGTGCTTGGGCTCCGGTATGTTCTTGATATAAGAATATATTGGCGAAAGTCTCATTTTAATATCAGTGTGAGGGTTTAGCCATATATTGTCAATTGCAGTTACCACTGTAGTGCACCATTGCTGTGATTTTTTGAGTTTCATGGGTGCCACACATGTTCACCTAGCACATAGCGATGTCAGGATATCAGGACTCAATGGTGTAGGTCACATGAGTGCTGGAGTCACACAATGCAATAGCTTTGGGGCCCAGGGTAATTTGGGGGGGGGGGGTTCGACATTGAATTTCTTCTTCTCTTCCCCACATAAAGCCACTGGATTTTCTTGCAGCTGCTACTAGGGGGGAGATCAGAGACCAGAGATTTTACAGCATCCATTAATTTACGTGCTTTCAATCTATTTATACCAGTCATGTGGTGTACATATATTGAGACATATGGGGGTTATTTATTAAGACTGGCGTTTTGGACACCGGTCTTAATAACCACTGCGCTGGTGGTGCATCCGCCGAAGTTATGAAGAGGCGCCTGCCTCTACATAACTTTGGCGCATCTGATGGCCGGTCTAAATGTAAGCCAGCTTCATTGCTGGATTAAATTTAGACCATTTTCTTTGCCTAAAACAGATGTACAAAATGATAAATGAGACAGGCCCATCCCCTTCACTTCCCACATCACTCCCCCTTTTTTTTAGACCTGGAGTGAGCGAGGAAAAGTCACAGATTGCAGTGCAATAACACATTTATAATATTCTACCATATATTTGATAGTAAATGACCCCCATGGTGTTCAGAATGAACGCCTTATTCATAAAGCACCTATTCCACTTTTTCTGAAATAGAAATCAGGTAAAGTAGGTGTAAAGCAAGGTTTTATTTGGTTCTTCCCCTTTCATTTCATGTAGTTCGTCAGTGATGTTTATACCTGGCCACATTTCTGCAGTATGTATGTAGGTAAGAGCTCAGCTCCTTTGAAGACATGATCAGGTTAAGAAGTCTTGCTACCATCAACTCTCTTTGTATCATATGGGCAATGGTACCATGTTGGGCGCTGGTCTACCTGGAGCCCGCCCATCTGTTTGACGACTCTCGGTGACTGTTACTTTACTTTACTCTTTTTTTGTGCCAAGTTAGGTCTTGGATCTGTAAACAGGGTGGGTCTGGAATCTGTAAACGGGGATTTACACTGAATGTCTGGTCAGTTGTCTCTAAACAGGGCGGCCTGGTCTGCACTGTGTACACTGTGTATATTTTGTAGTATTCTGTATGCTGTATCTAATGATTAATTATGTCTTTCTTATTCAGGAACCTAAGACACCAAAAGAGGTGACTAATGACATCATTGACTTTGATACAGTAAGTATTAAATCACTGTTTATTTTGGCTTAACTTTATGAAGTGATGTTCCTGCCTTTTCATGCAATGTGCTGGTTGTATATCCACAACTGTGTACAGTAATTGTAAATGGAGTTTTCATAAACCATTTATATTTAAAAACTTCCAGATTGGAGGTACACACTTTCTTCCTGTTCATCAGAGCGTGTGCTTTATGGCCGCTAATCTGATATCGACACCCACTAATCTGATATTGATGGCCCATCCTGAGGATAGGTCATCAATATCATCATGGTGCACAATCCTTTTAAAGGGGTGTCTGAGATTTTAAGGTTTTTGCCCAGAGCAGGAAATACTCTGCTGCTCCAGTTCCACTGCTCTGATGGTCCCTGTTGGTCTTGGAGCAATTCATGTGACTGCTGCAGCTAAACATTATTGGCCTCACTGTCCTGTGCCGTACATGCAAGCATCACTGCTGAGGCCGGTGGTTGGCTGCAGCAGTCATATGGATGTACATGACCTCTTGAGTGGTGGTGCTGGAGAAGTCAAAAGCCACAAAAAATAATCACAATCTTGCCATATGTGTAGTTAGTCAAGTACTAGGTTAACACCAATGGATTGATTCCAACATAACCTGCTCCTGATATACCAGGGGTAAACAACATGTGACCCACAAAGCCATTCTGTGCAGCCCCAACCATCTTGACACAACCGCTCAGCAGCAGGGATGGCCAAATACTAGTGGACTACCGCTGGGTCCCCATATATCAGGAGAATGGGTTCCCTTGACTCCACAAAGGAGAAAATTAGTCAGAGGGGTGGCCGTCTATGCCTGCGGCTCTTTCCACTGTAGTTTATGTCAAAAGCTAAGTTGTTACCACAACACCCATAATCTTCAATGTATGCATGGCCTCTTCTCCAGAGTGCAGACTGGGGGGAAGTTGGTGGTAGTCCTGGAAGTGGAACCTGCACTTTTGATATGCTATAAGTGTGTTAGACGGTAAAACCCATTTAAGGGTAGGCTTGACTGATCCGCTATGCTGCTCTGGCAGACAAAAACTTGCCAGAGTTCACCAGATTCAGTCTAGCCAGTTACTGCCATTTACTGCTGGCCCTATTAACTATAATTGTCACGCTCAGGTGTGGGGGGAGGGGGTGGAATCAAACCGAGCGTAGGAGGGAAAGGAGATTAGGTCCGGAAACTAAGGAAGGAAGATGGACACCTCCTAAAGGAAGCCCTGACTCAATTCCTGACTAACTACCAGTATGGACAGGACTCAAAGGTATGCGAGTTCATACACGGGAACCTAATAACCAAACTGACCCTATAGGACCCTGGAACTAATGACAGAAATGAGTCTACCTGTTCCTCCAAAAGGAAGGACGAACAGGAGTCTCCCTCAGGCCTAATAACAAACAACAGGGAAAAGTAATGTAACACACAAAAGGGAAAGAGGACACTTATCTTCAATGAAGGAATGGAAGCACCAGGATCTCAGCTGAGAACCAAAACCAGTTCACCACAATATCCACTGAAGCTATAAACCGCAAGGAACTGTGGGAGAAGCAGCAATAAATAGGGGAGGGACAATTACCACACCAGCAACACCTGAGGGAAAAGGGTGTGGTAAATACCAACAACAAAAAAGGAAAACATGTCAGATTATACCACGTGTTGCCAATCTGACAGACCTCCTGCTACAGGAACGCAGGAACATCCGTGACAATAATAGGATTCGCAGGGGATCCATCTGCCTTCCTGCAAAATGCTCTTTTCTGAAATAGTCTGCTGGATCAGTTAAACAGAGGTGTGACCCTACCCTAAGTTTTATTGCGGCAATATGACAGTGAGGAAAAATCACAAAAAAAGATAAAAAAACATTGTGCACGATGTAATAAATAAATATGCAGATGTGCATGGCTACATTTATAAAAGAAAGATTCCAGAAAATCATGCACTAAGGCTTCGTTCACATCACCGTTCAGCTTTTCCGTTCTCCTGCTGTTTAGGAGCAGGAGAACGGAAAGGACGGATTCGGCACATAACTGAGCCGAATGGAGGCCACAGGTCCAATAGACTATAATAAGGTTTCCGCTCAGAGGAAGCTTTTTGAAGTGGAGACAAAAGTCCTGTGTGCACAACTTTTGTCTCCGCTCCAAAATCTTCTTCTGAGCGGAAACCTAACGGACCCCATTATAGTCTATGGGGCCCGTGGCCTCCGTTCGGCTCAGTTATGTGCCGAATCCGTCCTTTCCGGAAAGGCTTAACGGTGATGTGAACATATGGACTAAACCTTCACTCTGATATGATAAATCTGAGACTGTCAGCCAATATACTTTGATCAAAACACATCTGTGCCTGCCGACCAGCGCCAAGGTGGTCTCCGTCAGTCAGGTCCTACTCTAAACCGATCTATGCCATCGGGCATCTATACTAAAGAGAACCTTTCACCACTCCTGGCATATCTGTTTTAATAGCTTCATGCATTCCCCATGTAATAACAATTCTGGAACATCTATTCTTATGTCTGTATGTTGTGCCATTCCTTTATTATTACTGCTAGAAGTTATGAATGAATTGCTAGCAGTCTGCAGTAAGGGTACAGAGGGGAGGTAACCAGTTGGGGTGTGTACCTGCACAGACTCACTCTATCCAATCAGTGCTGCTATTGTCAGACTGTGCAGGTTTACACCCCCAACTGGTTACCTCCCCTCTGTACCCTTACTGCAGACTGCTAGCAATTCATTCATAACTTCTAGCAGTAATAATAAAGGAATGGCACAACATACAGACATAAGAATAGATGTTCCAGAATTGTTAGTACATGGGGAATGCATGAAGCTATTAAAACAGACATGTCAGGAGTGGTGAAAGGTCCTCTTTGAGCAGAGGAGGCCCTGCACATGTAGTGTGCTGCTCCTAGTCACCTCATGTGCATCAAGCAACCGATGAGAGGAGGAGCACGCACAGTTACATGTACCACCTTAATCAAGGTCGCCTCTTAGATAGGTGGGGCAAAAGAGCACAAACATTCTGCTCCCAAGGTAAAATAGAAACGCATTCACAGGTAAAGGTGCGACTCTTTGACGTGTACACTACAGGCTACACAAAAATCACAAAAAAAGATAAAAAAAAAACCCCATCCTGCATGATGTAATAAATGAATGTGCGGATGTGCACGGCTACATTTATCAAAGAAAAGTTACAGAAAATTACACAATATATGCAAACAACATGACAGTGTGGCCCCTAGACCAGAAAAGGTTGTGCGCACTTGCGATATACTGTAATGTGGTGATGTGCGGGCTGGTGATTGAGGACACTTATGACCGGTGGATCAATGTGACCAGCTATTTTTAGTTTCAGGACAGTAATATTCATCAGCCTGAGAATACAGAGATCAAACTCACTGTTTTCTAATATACTTTAAAAAGATACATTCTTCACTATGTTCATGATCTCTGCTTACTGTCAGTGAATGGACACCGTGTGATTCACATTGTTTTATTATTATAATAATATGTCCCAGACACTTTGGTCCTTGAATGTGTAATTTACATCATCTGACAATTTATATTTTTGCTTTCCTTTTTTTCAGCCAAGACCTGATGTAGGAGACGTAAAATGTGTCACTGTCCTGGTAGTGGGTGCTGGAAGTCGTGGAATGTGCTATACGTACTATGCTGTAAACTTCCCCAAAAGAATGAAGGTAACACAGCGATTGACCAAGCAGGCTATAACTTATACACTTATGGGGTCCTACCTATGGGTAGTACTTACCTACTGTTCATTATCTTCTGTTCTGCTGTTTGGATTTCTAAGCTAGGCTCTATTAAGCTGGCCATAGAGTATAGGCACCTGTTTTCTGAATGACGTGTCATCCATCTTTGAAGGCTTTCATTTTGGCCAGTGGCAGAGGTTTAAATCACCTATTATTGTCCGATCTGTGACTTTCATTGATGGAGAATGACTCTTCATGTTCAGCACATTCCAACAACCAAAAAAGTATGGAAGGTCAGCTTTTAAACAGATATCTGCCTTTGGTCAACATCTGTCAGGCTTGTTTCTTGAAAAGGCACCTGTGGTCATCACCAAATGGTCTACGTTAGCCACTTAGGTCCCTGCATTATAGCCGGCTTAAAGAGAACCTGTCACCACAAACACAGCGCAAACTTCAGGCAGCATGTTATAGAGCAGGAGGAGCTGAGCAGATTGATATATAGTTTTATGGGAAAAGATTCAGTAAAACTTGTAATTTATACATTTATATCTCTACTTTCTCTGAAGTTAAGACCACCCTGTGTACAGCTATCAGTGACTGACTGATATCTCTGTATACACACTTACACAGAGAAAGCTATCTATCATTGATAACACCCCCACCCCCGTTGTACAGCTGTCAGTGACTGACAGCTATATACACTTACACAGGGAATGCTATTACAGCTGTATACACACTTACGCAGGGAATGCTATCAGTCACTGATAACACCTCTCCTGTGTACAGCCATCAGTGACTGACAGCTTTCTCTGTATACACACCTACACAGAGAATGCTATCTATCACTGATAACACCTCCCCTGTGTACAACTATCAGTGACTGACAGCTATCTCTGTATACACACTTACACAGAGAATGCTATCAATCACTGATAACACCACCCATGTGTACAAGTATTAGTGACTTACAGCTATCTCTGTATACACACATACACAGAGAATGCTATCTATCACTGATATCATCTCCCCTGTGTACAGCTATCAGTGACTGACACCTCAGCTATCAGTGACTGACAGCTATCTCTGTATACACACTTACACAGAGAAAGCTATCAATCCCTAATAACACCTCCCCCATGTACAGCTATTAGTGACTGACAGTTGTCTCTGTATACACACTTACACAAATGCTATCAATCACTAATAACACCCCACCCCCCATTGTACAGCTATCAGTGACTGACAGCTATATACACTTACACAGGGAATGCTATCACAGCTGTATACACACTTTCACAGAGAATGCCATCAATCACTGATAACACCTCCCCCATGTACAGTTATCAGTGAGTGAAAGCTATCTATGTATACACACTTTCACAGAGAATGCTATGAATCACTGATAACACCTCCCCTGTGTACAGCTATCAGTGAGTGACAGCTGTCTCTGTATACACACTTACACAGAGAATGCCATCAGTCACTGATAACATTTCCTCAGTGTACAGATATCAGTGACTGATGGCTATCTCTGTATACACACTTACACAGAGAATGCCATTAGTCACTGATAACATTTCCCCAGTGTACAGCTATCAGTGATGACAGCTATCTCTGTATACACACTTACACAGAGAATGTTATCAATCACTTATAACACCCCTCAAGTGAACAGTGAAGTCACAAAAAAGAGATTTAAATGTATACATTTAGATATTTTACTGAAACCATGTAACTATATATTAATCTGCTCAGCTCATCCTGCTTTATAACATACTGTCTGCAGATTGCATTGCATTTAGTTGTGACAGATCCTCTTCAAAGGCCTCGAATGCCTCTGTTGTCCCCCACCTTCTGTCAGTTTGGACCCACCTACAACATGGGGCCACTTTTACTTTGTTTTCCAGGGCCACTTTAAGTTCTCAGTCCTCTCCTGTGTGTTTGGGAAACTCCAGATAATTCCCTGCTGTCTGGTTAAACATGAGGATGTGGAAATCCAACGTGCGTGATGCTATTGTTTGGTCAGAAGATAAGTTTGTCTCCCTAATGAAATAAACATCTATGTTTATGGGGAGGTTTTGAGAGATTGTTAGAGATGTTTTTGTCCTACAGCAATCTTATGTGTATTACCAACCATAGCCTGATATCCACCTCTGGCCTCATCAGGTCCAGTCTACTGCTCATCTCTTTTCAGCACTTTTGACCGTAGCTCTGCTTGTTCAGGTCAGCTGCTCTGCGTTAGCACAAGCCCACCATAAACTCACCACGACCTCAGTTCAGAGGTTGCCGATTTCCATTACAATAAAGATAACATTATTATAAACTAGAAATCAGGGGCGGATTGGCCATAGACCTTACAGGGAAATTTCCCGGTGGGCCGATGCCCAGGGGGCCACCTGAGCCCTCCTCATGGCTGGCCAGTGGAAGGTTTGAGGATGTATTTTGTGCTGCTGGCAGTATTTTCTGATGGACTGTGGTACCTGACTCTGTTGGGGTGGTATAATGTGCCATAATATGGTATTGCTGGCCCTGCCTTACATCAATTTGGACGTGACTACAAAACGGGGCCACTTTTAGAATTTTTTCCAAGGCCATTTTAAGTTCCCAGTCGCCCCTGCTAGAAATCCTAAGTGTAGCGTTGAAACCTGGAAAACCCCTTCAATACTTAATGCATTTACTCATACTCTGCAAATGTTTGGCCGTCTGGAAGACCTTTACACAACGTGTGCGTTTGTGAACGTTCAGAAGAAAGATTTCCTTGCACATTGATGACCACGTGTGAGAATGTTCAGAAGCCAGCAAGACTAGGTGAATAAACTTCCTTTAGGAAGGAGGGGGCTTGTCTGTGTTTATCCTAGTGCCCCTCCTAGTTCAGCCATTCCTTTGGAAGAGTGCACATGAGGACACAGTCTGCCGTTTTACAAGGGTTAATGGTTATACATTGAAAGTCTCACAAGACTTGCTGGCAGCTTTCCCAGTCACTACTTAAAGGAGCACATTATACATACAGTGAGTTTCGTAGTATTGTTTTTTTTTACCCCTATAAATCCTTTATTTATAGAGTTTCCAAAACAAATCTTACGAGCAACTGGCTTCTTAATGATTTGGAAAGAGAAGAGTTAATAGAGAAACTTTCACAAAACCAGATTGTACATGGTATTTGTGCTTTGTAGATCACATACAGCATAGAGAGGACGGAGCCAGACATCAGACGTTGTTATAATGGGTGGCTGCACCACTCACGCTAAGAAAAGTAATCCAGCTGAATGATAATGATATTGAATATGATGATCCGGCTGTGTCATATTGTAGCGGGTAGTGGTTTTTAAAGGTGGACATATAACCTTCATGTCAAATCAGGAATCCAGAGAGTTCTGTTCCTCCTTGTGGAGAGAGTCTAGTAGGCTTAAAGGGAGTCTTTCACCTGTTTTTCACCTATATAACTAACAGCACTGCCCCACAGAAGATAGCAGACACACCCCAGACATACCTGTGTGCACTGTGTGTCTGTGTGACATGTCCAGGAAAAGCACTTTTATTCTGCTGGAAAACAGCTCCCAAGTGCCCAGCTGAAAGTGAAAGTAAAAACAGCTTTCTCTCCCGACTGGATTTCTAACAGCTATATCTTCTTATATACTGGAAATAATGCTGTGATTTTGGTATCATTTGAAAGCTTGGAATGTTTGCTTTCAAAGAAGGTCAGAACAGGTCATTTTTCTATCTGCTATCAATCCCAAGATATGAGCAGCAAAAGCAACCCTCCCCTCTTCAGTCTGGTTTGCTTTGGGCACTTGCAGCAGCAGAGCTGGGCACTTGGGAGCTGTTTTCCTGCAGAATAAAAGTGCTTTTCCTGGACATGTAATACAGACACACAGTGCACATAGGTATGTCTGGGATGTGACATGTAATACAGACACACAGTGCACACAGGTATGTCTGGGATGTGACATGTAATACAGACACACAGTGCACACAGCTATGTCTGGGATGTGTATGCAATCTTCTGTGAGGCAGTGCTCTTAGTTATATAGGTGAAAAACAGGTGAAAGACTCACTTTGAGGCCCTATCCAGGTGACCCCACTCACCTCTATGGAGCGGGGAGCCGCTGCACGGAGATAAGTCAATTCTACACTGATGAGAAGCAATCAGCCTAAAACCGCTGTCTGCAGATGAGGTACTGGCTTGGCTTTATTCCTAAATTAGCTCTCAAGTCTCTTTGTGAAGTCTCTTTTAGGCTAGAGCTACATGGGGACTCTATGTAGAGGCCAGGATCGCTGAGTAGCGGTAACCCCATAGAAATGAATGGGTGCACCGCGGCAGTCACAAGAAATCCAACACGTAGCCTTTGCTTTAATGAGTGCCATTTGACTTGTTTTATCGTTGATTGGTGCTTGTTTTGCTTCTCCCCTTTTGTCTTGTGAAAAAGTACCCTAAGGTCTCTTTAAGACGAGTGTGTCTAGTGCGGAAAAAACGCTCCATGTGGGACTGTGATCTCCCGTTATGGACACTGCTCTTTTCACAGGCTCACATAGCATTAAAATGATTTAGGATAAATGCACACATTCAGGATTTATGTGCAGAGAATCCACACTAAAATCGTCAGGCGTTCGCAAGGAAATCCGTGCGGACAATCCACTTCAGTTGGTGAAGATTTCCATGCGGATATGGTGCGAATTTTCCTCTTCCCATTGAAGTGAATGGGAAAAAATCCAGTCAGGATTCTCTCAGGGTCTGTTCTGGAAAAAAAAGATGGTTTTTCACGCAAGTTCAGTCAGTTTTGTCTGCGATTGTGTTCTGGTTTTCAGTTTTTTTCTGTGCTGATGCAATCAGTTTTTCATGCGTGAAAGAAAACTGAAGAATAACAATCTACATCTCCTAGCAACCATCAGTGAAAAACGGATTGCATCAGGATGCAATCTGTTTTTCACTGAAGCCCCATTCACTTCTATGGAATCAGAAGAACATTTAGAACATGCTGACATTTTTCCTGAACGCAGAAATGATGAAATGAATGGGTCAGGATCCAGGCTACTTTCACACTAGCGTTTTTGCTGGATCCAGCAGGGTTCACCAAAAATGCTTCCATTACTGATAATACAACATCTGCCTCCGTTATGAAGGGATCCGGTTGTATTATCTTTAATATTGCCAAGACGGATCCGTAATGAACTCCATTGAAAGTCAATGGGGAACGGATCCGTTTTTTATTTTGTCAGAGAAAACCGCTCTGTCCCCCTTGACTTGCATTGGGGGTCACGACGGATCCGTCTTGCTCCGCATCCCAGGATGGAAAGCAAACTACAATTTGTTGCGGTTTGCTCTCCGTTCTGGGAACAAAACTAAACGGAATGGAATACATTTTACTATGTGTTTGTTTCACGCATCGCACCCTGACGGAAAACTCGCTCATGTGAAAGAGGCCTTACATTGCTGTGTGTCTCTGCATGACGTTACTTCTACAGAATTATACTGACAGCATTATGTCAGTATAAGGCCCGATTCACACGACCGTTCCGCAAATCTCGGATCCACAAAATATGGACGTGGTCCGAGTGCATCCCACACCTTTTGCAGTCTCCATTGTAACAATGCCTGTTCTTGTCTGCAGAACAGATAAGAAGAATAGGACAAGTTCCATCTTTTTTGCGGGGCAGTTGAATGGATATATGGATGAGGACAGTGTGCTGTTTGCATTTTTTGTGGCCTCCATTGAAATGTAAGGGTCCACATCCAATCCGCGTTTTTGTGGGTCCTTATTTTGTAGAAGCAAGGTCAGGCAGAAACACACAAAGCATTATAAATCATCCGAATGCTGTGTGAGCCTGTGAAATGAACAGTTTCCATTACTGGAAATCACACTCCCACAAGAAGCATCTTTTCTGCACTGGACTCACTCGTCTGAAAGAGACCCAAGTCTGAGCAAAAAACCTCAGCCAAGATTCTGTCTTACCCCAGAGGACTTGTTGTGTGGGTGCTAACTGATGCTTCATTTCACAAACTGATGAAGGCGGGTGAAGGGAGAGATTCCTGTCACATGTCCAAAGTGTATGGAGATCTTGTCCAACTTCAGTGAACTTCAGCCATGATATTTGGTATATTTTTGTGAAAGTTGGCTGGACCAAACTCTGGTGACAATGACCAGCTTTAGTCTGTCCATAATGCCTTGGTAGGTTTTTGTTGATGATTTTAGGGCATTAATTTTCCAAAACCATTATGTGTTAGTTGGCCAAGGCATTACCCTACATTGGGCTACCAACTTCCCTTGTAAACAAAATGCTTCATTCATTTTTGACTTGCTCTAAATGATATAGTCAAAGTTGTATTTAAAGAGGTTCTGAAATCAGATATGTCTCAATAAAACATCTTACCTGACATATGTACAATTGACAGTTCTAGGGGATGTACCGCTAGGGGAGTCACTTATAGAGAAGGATTTGGGTGTCCTTGTAGATCAAAGATTGAGTAACAACATACAGTGTCAATCTGCTGCTTCTAAGGCCCACAGGATATTTTCATGAATTAAATGAGGCATGGACTCGCGGGGCAGGGATGTTATATTACCACTTTACAAAGCGTTGGTGCGGCCTCATCTGGAACATGTAGTTCAGTTCTGGGCACCAGTCCGTAGAAAGGACGCTCTGCAGCTGGAAAAAGTACAGAGGAGAGCAACTAAACTGATAAGTGGCATGGAGGGTGTTAGTTATGAAGAAAGATTAAAAGAATTAAATTTATTTAGTCTTGAGAAGAGACGTCTAAGGGGGACATGATTAACCTATACAAATATATAAATGGACCATACAAAAAATACGGTGAAAAGCTGTTCCATGTGAAATGCCCTCAAAGGACAAGGAGGCACTGCCTCCAACTGGAGAAGAAAAAGTTCAGTCTCCAGAAGCGTCAAAGCTTCTAAACTGTAAGAACTGTGAATCTGTGGAATAGACTTCCTCAGGATGTGGTCACAGCAGGAACAGGGTTTAGATGAATTCTTAAAAGTATATGACATTAATGCTTATGAAAGTGTGTAGAAATCTGAGTCTCACTTCCTTCTGGGATTCACGTCCCCACCTATCCCTTGGTTGAACTTGATGGACTTACCACCTACGAGGGCGGTGATGTTGCTCCCAGTGGCTCTGTTCACTGCTCTTCATGCCACGCCCCCACCACTAACCGACAGGGTCAAGCAGTGAAGACATACACATGCCTGGCCCGAAGTCTCGCGGGAGCTTGTTCAGCGCACGCATTGTACAGGGATAAGTTTATATTCATGAACAAGATTTTGGTCCAGGAGATTGTTCATGATTTAAAAGAAAAAGGATCTCATTCACATGCACAGAAATTGACTGGTTGTGCAGATCTTTAAATCAACAGCGTGATAATTCCTTCTGCAGATCTTCACTGCTAACTGTTGAGGTGTAAAATCCATAAGGAAATTCACCTCAAATGCAGTTTACACATGCTGATTTTGCTATGGACTTGTCTTGAAATCCATCACCAGATCTGCAGTGATAAAATCCTCTACATGTGAATATACTCATGTTTTTTACTGGAAACTAGGAATATCATTAGCAGAGGAAAAAAAGAAAAGTGATCCCTCTAAATGCTGATAATAGTCACATCACGGACGCTCTTTTCCTGTAAGTGAGGGCTGCTGGCAGGAAGCTTAGTGTTTGTGTCCATTACTGCTCCACCAATGACCCCTGGTGGAAGGAAACGATTCTGCTCGCTGGACAGTACAGCCGTTCCCACAGCCGCGCTGAGCGTTACAACATGTTCAGCTCTTCTGAGTCATTTCATTCCAGGCAGTTCCTAGTGATCTGCCAGATTACACCACACATCACCTACTGTCCAGATCTTTTCTATTTCCAGGCATTTCATCTGGAAATTCACTTTCACACTTTTCACTTGAATTCTGCAAATACACGGTTAAAACCACCTAAGCAACCTGTTTCTGAAATGTATGAAGTGCACCTTAACAGGACACTAACCCAAAAGTCTGTCCTATTCCCTTCACCGTGCAGTACAGTGTCCTCTGTTGTTCCCTGGTATCAGCAACCTCTGGCACCGCAGCCATTCCGATACTGCAATTCACAGAATGCTTCATTCACTTCTGTGGGGGTTACAAGAACCCCTGAGCAAGTGTGCATAGTGGGAGTTGTAGTTTTAGAGCAGCTGAAAGTTGCTGACCCTACAGGCTGAAGGCGGGTGGACCTTATGTTCTTCTATGGTATGACTGACAGCCATATTTCCATGTCACTTACGTATAGGTAGTTAAAGGGGCGGTGCAGATATTTTCCTGATCTGATGTGAGGCGTGGAGAGACACTTCTGGGCCGGAAAGTTTCCAGGCAGCCACCTCATGTCCAGTGAGTATCATGCAGAGGCCTATTCTAATTAATGGCACCCTTGCCTGATACACCCTGGAAATTGACCAGTTGCCATGACAACTTTCTCACCTCCGCATGGAGTTGCGTCTCTCCACCTGATGTCAGATTGGGCGGGAAAGTGGCCCCTTTAGGGGCTGCATCAGCTTTTTTTATGACACTGTAATTTAGGTTTCATGACCCTTTTCAGCGGTTTCATTTTGGGTTTTCATCTTTACCTCACGGTGACTCTTATTCTGCTGTGAGAAGACAAGACTCAAGGTTCATACTTGACTCACTTTTTCCGAAAATAACTTTTGTGGTTATTTTTACACCGTTCAGGGCTGAAAACCACGTGGTTACTGGTGGCAGACACTGAATCTACTGTACTACATGTGTTTCCTAACAGTCAGGAAAATATGAGTCCTATTTCTTTTAAAGGGGTCTTCTGGCTACAAACATGTATTACCCTTCCACTCACTAGGTGATGAATGTTACATGGGTGGGAGTCTGACTACTATGATCTCTATAATGGTGGAATCCAGACCTGCTCCAACCCAACCGCATGACTGTGGTAAGGAGGAGTTGGAATAACGCAGTCGAGCATGTGCATTGCCGCCCCATTCAGAATCTGTGAGAATGACGGAAACATCCAAATGCGGAGGCATTGCTTCTAGGGCGGTATCTCTAACATATGGCACCTGACAGGGCACCATGCAGCGGCGCACAGTATCCCTGCAGCTCCATACCACAGACCCGCAGCGCCCCTGCCATTCTCTGTATATCTGCATGATGATGTGCTCTCCATAGTGGGCTCTGTGCTCACATGAAGTGCCGCCACCTCAGATAACATAGAATTACGTACTATTGTCTATTGTGTGTGTGGATAGATAGATAGATAGGTAGGTAGATAGATAGATGATAGAAATGTATAGATATGAGATGCATAAATATTAGATAGATAAATAGATAGATAGATAGATAGATGCAGGCAACGGATAGATAGATAGATAGATAGATAGATAGATAGATAGATAGATATGCGATGGATGGTTAGGTAGATGGATGGATAGATAGATAGATAGATAGATAGATATTTAGATATGCGATGGATAGGTAGATAGATAGATAGATAGATAGATGATATAGATAGACAGACCCATAGCCAGATAGATAAGATAAGATTAGATAGATGATAGAAATGTATAGATATGAGATACATAAATGATAGATAGATGCAGGCAACATATAGATAGATAGATGATAGATAGATAGATAGATAGATAGATAGATACATGTACCATTATCTTACATTTTCTATAGATACATAATAACCTATCACTCTTCTTTCCATTTGCAGCCCCGTTGGGTCACTGTGGGTGGCTTTATGTAGGAAAGTCAACTTGGACCATTTTACATTATTCCATTTGGTCGGGTTCAGCTTTCATGTTCCTCTTTCTAGTTTTTTTGAGCATGAGCCATAGATACTGGTGGTTTCCAGTAGGTAGCCAAGCTATAAATCTCAGCTCTCTGATCTACAGCCAGTGCCACAGCTAAATCACAGAGGGACTCATTCACTCCGTGTAATGTCTGAGGCCATGGTGTTGAACACCTTCAAACCAGTGACCTAAAATTTACATTTGCTTCCTTCATAGTAGGGTCTGGTGAGATGGTGATAAATGATATCTGTGGCCACCCATGTGGTATTTAATATTAGCCCATTTTATGAACAGGACAACCTGGACTGCTGAAGGTGCTAGAAATATCCCTTAGAGATTGTAGTCCATGTTGATATGAAGGCTTCACACAGTTTCTGCGCATCCATGCTGCAAATCTCTGCATTTGTTACATCCCAAAGGTTATGTATGGGTGACCTGGGATCACTGGGGGGTGCACTGAATTCATTCTCCATGTTTGTGGGATCGGTGCTTTATGACATAGAAGATCGTCACACATGGATGAACATGGTCAGCAGCAATACTGACCATATAAATGATGTTCAAGTGGTATCAAGGGGTCCAATATGTGCAAAGGCTAAAACATTTTACATATCAGAACGCCATCAATAGCCTTAACCATTGACACAAGGCAGGATGGATCCATGGATTTGTGTGATATATACCAAATCATGACCACCACTGGCTGAAGGCTAAGGAAGATATCTCATCTTCACCTTCCCAGTTTTAGTGAACCTCTGCCCACTGTACCCTTTCTTCCTCACCCTTAATTGACTGGGACCCAGACTTGTTATAGCCCACCCACCTCAAGGTTGGACATGCAGAGATGCTCCTCTGCCCACCACTGCTGTAGCACATGGTTATTCGATATAATGCCCATTTTACACTGACCTCATTTACATGGCATTTTAGCCCACAGAGCTGACTCTCATTGGATGATTATTGTTTGGTGATTTTCTGTAAACCTTAAGCACATTTACGTAAAAATTCCTGGAGATCAGCTTTTTTTCAGACCCTCAAACCGTCTGACACCAGCAATCGATTTATGATCAAAGTCCCTAGATCACATTCCCTTCCCATTCCAGTGTCTGCAGGCTTTTACATCTTTCTGTAAATTTCTCAGAAATTCAAATCAAATTTTTGAAGATTTCATTTTTTTTTGCCAATGTTTAATGCTGAACCGAATTATCTACAATAATAATAATAATAATACTTGTTCATACCAGTGTCCTATAAAGTACAAAATAATATATAATTAGATGTGAAAGCCATTTATTAAAACAATCACAGTAAGTTATAAAATAATATTATATTGGCAATTTACAGAAAATACATTGAATGTAAAAACAAAAATGAATAAATTAAATCACCTTTCCAAACACGTGGCCCAATATCATTCAAGTCCTTGACAGAAAGCATAATAATTGTTCGCTTTTAGTCTTGGTAGATTAAAAAGTAATAGAAGCATAAAAAAAAAACATAAACAATAAAATGATCTCTTCACTTTTCTTTTAAAATAAATCCACAAAAAATGTAAAAAATTGAAAAAAGGCAAAATAATCTTAAAATAGTCTTCTGCTAAAGTTGCACCTTGCGCCTTCTCTCGTCTTCTGGATATGCAGAGTCTTCTTGAATTTTCCACTGTGCTTTCTTGAATACGTGCCTGTCTCCTGAGCTGTAATGGATCCTGCTTCAGCTCTGTCACCAGCTAGTGGGAGGGATATGAATCTCTCCGAGTTCTCTGTTGCTAGCTAGGAGGAAAATAAAAAAGAAACATGATGCAATATCCTTTGGTGTTTTTTTGGGCATAAACCCAAAAACCAAAAAGATTTATGAGCTACAAGGTTATTTTCTGTTGATTAGAAAAGCGTCTTCCTGGTTCCCTTTAGAAAAACAAGGCAAGAGTGATTCAATATCAGATAAGACTAAAAAAAAAAAAATCAGGGACTTATCTGGCTGGAACCAGTCTGAGACTGCAGCCAGTCCCTACTCGCTAGACTTTTTTTTTTAAATAAAAGGAACAATGTGTATTTCTGGAGTAGAGAGCAATACTTGGGCGTCTCCCCAGCATCAATCATTATGCCTTTATTTTTAGATGGTAAAAAATACCACTACAGACAGAGACCTAAGAGGTTGTGGAAAAAAAGAAAAAGGCATTGGCAAGAGCTCAGGTTTTAATTTTAGAGGGTGCTTGTTTTTCGTTTGGGTTTTCTCATCTGCGAGGCGTTGTACATAACATCTGACATTGTAAAGGAAAACATACACAGTACGAGAGCTCCCTCGTCCGAGCTTGTACAGAACCGCATGGTCTGTGTGATTTACACAATGTGCTCACCAAGTCTGGGAGGTTTTTTTTTTTTTCTTTTTTCTGTGGTTGTGCTTTTGCAGCCTTCAGAATGTCTCCGAACCTAATATAGTGTAGCGGAGGGAACAGTGGCGTAACTAGAAATGACTGGGCCCCACAGCAAATTTTGCAATGACCCCCCCACACACCCCCAGCAACTTCCTTGCAACCCCCTCCTCCTGTTCCTAGTCAAAACCACTCTCTCATACCATGCCCGGCAGCCGCTTTGTCTGTTTCCTACAGAGTCTCTGTATATAATGTAATTTTATAATACTGTTGAGGGAGCCCTGACAATAAAATCTGTTAGTCCTCCTCCTCGGTGGGCCCCTTCTGAGTTCGGGCCCCAAAGCAGCCGCTTCCCCTATAACTACACACCTGGGAGGGAACCGTTTTGTAGGATTTATCAAAAGAAAAGGGAAATACAAATATATACAAATATCTAGTCAGTTTTGCGAAAGTATGAATAAAGATATATTAGTTCACTTAGCATTAAAAAATTCCTTGCAACCTCAGGGAACATACACGGATGGAACCCTCTAAATCACTGGTGACCACCTTGTTCTGTACACTTTGTAGTCACACACAGGGAGAACCTAGTCCACCAGATTGTTAGCCCACAACCAAACAGCTCCACTTAGCTCAGCATCCTGGATCATTGGTGTGAGAAGAAAAAAAATTCTGAAAATCAAAAATATCCATTCCAAGTTCTATAGACTTGCCTCTGTTCTTATACCCTTGCTTCCAGTCTTGTCCTTTCTGTAACACCCTAGGCCCCATTAACACGACTGTATGTATTCCGTGATCCGTATAAAAACGGAACAGAAGACATACGGAAAGTGTTCCGTAATTTTGCGGACCCATTGACTTTAATGGGGCTACGGATGTGATTTTACGGCCAAGTATAGGACATGTTTTAATTCTTTTTGCGGGGGAACTTCCATGAGATACGGGATGCGGAATGCACACGGTGTGCATTCCGCATTTTTTTTCTCCTATGGAAAAATGAATGTTCCGTATGGTTCCACATCTTATCCGCAAAAATGCGGATAAGATTCGGAAATGTACATACGGTCGTGTGAATGGGGCCTAAGTGTTCATTGAGGTAAAATGTGTCTTTACCACAGAATCAGAGGTCATCGTTATCTGTCAAATGCCATGGGTGAAAGTACTTGTGGTGCGTTGTCATAAAGTCATGCAGAGTGGGTTGTCACCCATGGCCTCCCTGCACGTGTTGCTAAGTGATAACCTCGGTTTATCGGCACACAAACTAGAACAATCTATTAGGATTTACAGTGAGTGGGGCTGACAGAAGTAATCAAATTAGCGTGTTTGGTTAATTCCAGTGTTTCCATGTAGCTCTGTGAAGAAGGGACAGTGACTGCTCATTCTGGTAACTAAAGGCCCCTTTACACTGCCCGATGTAGCAAGTGATTGTCGGGTAGGAAGCATTCCTTCCAGACAGTTGCCTGATCATTAGTGAAGAAGACCACTGCTATTACATGCAGAGATCTCCTCCACAGCATGGGGAGTATTGAAAGCTAATGCCATCGCTCATCCCCATACAGACTCGTTTGCCGACAGCAGAGGCTGTTTAGATGGCACGATCTGCTGCTGAGATACTATGATTTAGTGGCGCTTTACATGCTTGTTAGCGATAATCTGCCTGAACATCCTCAGGATAGGTCATCAACATCAGATCGGCTTGGGTCCGACACTTGGCACCCACGCAGATCAGCTGTAGAAGAAGATGGAGCACGCAGTGCACACATGCCGTCCCCCTTCCTGTTCGCTGTTGCTGTCTAGGTCTTTGCCATAGACAGCAGCAGCGGACAGGAAGAGCCGTCTTCTCTTGCAGCTGATCTGCGGTGGTGCTAGGTGATGGACTCCAGCCGATCTGATGTTGAGGATTTTGAGGGTCCCAGAGGTTGACCCCTCTGCAAATTGACAATACAGAATTACCCATGGGGGGACAAACAATCTGTAAATCTAATGGTCAGTGCATATAAAGTAATATAAGTCCATGCTAACCGGTGGTACACTGAGTTACGGAAATGGCTATTCTGAAATTGATAAAATATCCTAAGGATAGGTCATTAATAACAGATTGGCTGGGGTCTGACTCTCGGCACCCCCCCACGCTGTTTAAAGGGGCTGCGGCCCTAGTGTGACAGCTGCGTTCTCTTCAGTGTATACCTGCACGCCATCTACATTGTGGTGCATAGAACAGCAGGTTACGCTGTTTCTGTAACTCCTGCATTATGGAAAGTGCGTAGCTTGTTGTGCTACACTGTTTGCGTAACTCTCACTCACTGCTTTGGACCCCCACTGATCAGCTGTTTGAGAAGGCAGCAGTGCTCACAGTAGCACCACCGCCTTCTCTCTGCTTTTCCTAGTCCAATGACAACACGTTCATTGGTCACATGCCCTAGGCGCAGTTCAGCCCCATAGAAGAGAATAGGGCTGCGATACCAAGCACAGCCGCTATACAATGTGCTTGGGTGTGGGACTGCCATTGATCAGATACTCATGACCTATGCAGAAGTTATTGTCTTCTCTGCCGTGTTGCTAGATAAGTAAGAAAATATTGAAATACATGATCGTTTTGCAGTATCTATAAGGAATACGAGCCTCATTTTGCAGAACTTTTATTGTCCATTGCAACCTATCACAGCACACCTTTCAGTTTTTCAGAGGTTGGTTGCTTAGGGCAAAATGGACAGTTTTGGTAACTAAGGCTCGGTATTGTAAGAAGTGATTAAATGATTGGCTGCAGCAGTGATGTGTGCAGCAATGTGCAGAGGTGTACGATATGTCACTGTTGCAGCCACTCACTGTCCTCAGTGCTAGGGCTAATACACACAACTGTACTGTATTTTATTTCGGCATCCGATCTGCAATTTGTAAGGATTGTATAAGGAAATTTTGATTTGAATGGGGCCACCAAAAATGTGGACAGCACACCGTGGAACAATGGAACTTGTGGGATGCACGCGGCTGATATCTGTATTTTGCAGATCTGCAGTTTGTGGACCGCAAAATACTTGGTCCTGTGCAAAAGGCCTCAGTGATTGGCCGCAGTGGTCACATGCTTTGTACCGGCAGTGGCAGGAGGCCTGGACCCGCACTGCTGAGAACAGTGCTGGAGAAGGGCAAGTATAAGTAGTTTTTTTTTTTTTTTTTTTGGCTGTCGCTGTTTTTTCCGGGGTTTTTTAATTATCTTGCTCAACCCTTTTAATGCACACCCTTGAACTGTTCCTAATGTCAAGAAGTGGAAGAGAAAAAGAGGAAGTGATAAGTTCCTTTGGTTTAACAGACACGTTTATGAGAGTGACATGCTGGGTATTCACAGTGGGTGAGAATGTTGCAGCTGCACAAAACGGAAGTAGTATATACCGCACAGTATACATATCGCATTCAGGGAGACTGTCACACAGTGAACATACAATGTATTTTTCTTGCCTAAAAGGGGTCCTATTACCATTGTTTGGAGGTATAATGGTGTATGATCTTTGGGGGCACCACCCTTGGGACCTCCACTGGTGATTGACCCAAAGTGGCTGTGGTACCATGTCCCCTTCACCCAACACACAAAGCACCTATAGGAGTGTGGCCGTGCAGTGTGCTGAAGAGCAGGCACTCTCAGCCATGTTTAAATGGGCTGGACTGCAGTATCAGACACCACCACTCTTATGGATGTCGTTGCACCGAATACTGTAGTGAAGGGGCTGCTGCATTACTGCTGCATTGTTCTTGTTTGGTGGGCGTTTTGTGGGCGAGACCTCCACCAGTCACACAACGGTGGCCTGTCCCCAGCTCTGAGTACATGAGGCCTAATAAGTGCTGGACTATGAAACTTTCTGAACCATCAGATGTCCACAGAAGAGTATATAAACCTCATGACTAAGAGTAAATAAGCTTCAGATTTTTTTGAACATCCACTTCTTTTGGTTTTAAGATATACAATAAGAAAAATTAAATAATTCAAGACAAAAGGTCAGTCAAAACAGCAGTAAGTGACAATTAAAGGGGTTTTCCAAGACTTAAATACTGATGATCTATCCTCTGCGGCCTTCTCGCAGCTTTCCCTATGTCATGTGACATCACGTTCATCGGTCACATGGTCTAGGCACAGCTCAACCCAATTGAAGTCAAAGGACCTGAGCTGCAATACCAACCACAGCCACTATACAGTGTGCGGCGCTGTTATTGGTGAGCAGAGAGAAGCCACTGCGAGTGATGGTGCCTTCTCAAATAGCTGATCCGGTTGTCGGACTCACGATCAGATACTGTGGATAGGTCACCAGTATGTAAGTCTTAGAAAACCCTTTTAAGGCCCCTTTACGTTGCTCATTTGAGGAGACGATTGTTATTTACCCGTTCATATTTTTTTCTTCTCAGATTGTTGGAGTTGCAGATCCTCGATCATGTACCAGAGAAACCCTTAAGATGATGCATCATATAGATGAAGATAAATTTTTTGATGGTATGTATGAATGGATTTTGTGATATAGAAATAACAATTGTTGTGGAAAAAGTTGCTACAGATTAATATTATATGATCATTTATTTGTTAAAGGGTTTGTCTGGCCTTGGAGCCAACAACCCCTGAGGTTCTCCCCTGTCCACCTGGACATAAAAAATCCAGTCCATAGTAAATCTGTGTGTCCATTGGTTTACTATTCCCAGCCACTTGTCATTCCTGCAAGACCAGGCAGCAGATTGGTCCCGTGACCACTGTGCCTAATCACAGGCCTCAGAGGCTTAAACGGTGCGCTGGTGTGACGCTATTGTGACTGCTGAGGTCTGAGATTGCCTGCAGCAGTCACTCTGATATCATAAAATCTGAGACTCTCAGCCAATATATTTTGATCAAAACGCATCTGTGCCTGCCTACCAGCGCCAAGGTGGTCTCAGTCAGGCAGATCCTACGCTAAACCTACCTATACCGTTGGGCATCTACATTCAGGAGAGCAGACCCTGCACATGTAGTGTGTTCAATCAACCAAGCAGGCATGTTAGTGCATTACTTTCTGTGATTTTTCACCGATAATGAATAGAACAGAAAGAGGGAGGAAACATTCCTTATATATTCGTTTTGCATTGGCCTGTGCCAACGATGGCTGTGTGCCACCCGTCGGTGCTCGCACTGCCTGAACATCGGGCAGTATAATGCTACCTTTAGACTGAACATTGTTCTATAACTTGGATCTCATCCCAGCCAAGATCACGCACGTGGGTGACATGAACTCTGTTTCAGCTCTCATCACAGGAGCTGCAGCTGGGATTGTGGGATGTAAGGGAGTTGGAGATTTTGGGCACCTTTTTAGGACAAGTAACGTTGTTTGCATGGACGTGTAACAATTTCTACAGGTACAATATATTTCCTTAAAGAGGTTGTCTCATGATGGACAATGGGGGCATATCGCTAGGATATGACCCCATTGTCTTATAGGTGCGGGTCCCACCTCTGGCACTGTGAGTACCACCAAGCCGGCTCCCCATAGAAATGAATGGGAGCATACCTTGCATGCGCGGCCCCCGCTCCCATTCATTTCTATGGAGCCGACCAAATATTTTCACCGGCCCCATAGAAATTGAATGGAGGGCAGCTGCGCATGCGCCCTCCTTCACTTTCAGGGCTTCGTTCTGGATATAGGTGCAGATCCCAGCAGTGGAATCCACACCTATAAGACAATGTGGGCATATCCTAGTGATATGTCCCCATTGTCCATCATGAGACAACCCATTTAACTGTGAAAACTCTATTGAAGATAACATGGGAAATATATGACAAGATGGAGGAATTACTTGTCTTCTTTCACAAAATGCACTTGAGTGAGTGAGTGAACAATATCCACAGGCTACACCACCTGAGCTCCTCACTTTTCTTGATCAAAGACAATTGCTGCAGTACAGTTTCACCTGCCTCATTACTAATGTCCCCGAGGCCGAAAGCAGCCATGCCTCTTGATCAGATTCCAGTTCATTTTAACTCGGCAGTGACTTGGCAGCCATATTCATCCATACATTCTTGGTTTAAAGGCTCTGTTCAGTCTAGTGTTATGCCTTCCGCTCATAGAAGAGTCATGACAGCTATGAAGGATCTGTTTTCCTTTGGATTTGGGTGAATCCTGAGAGATCTTAATGACATTTGTCCATCTTCAGACACCACTAGTCAATGATTTGACATTTTGCCAGTCACCCTGTATCCTAAAGTCTGTGAGTGTGCTCCTGAATGCCCTTATGACGGCCTGCCCTTTTCCCGTGATAAAGTCCTTATTCCCTAACAAGGCATGAGAACATTGATTGTCCTGATGGGACCACCTCTTTATGGTGTATTCAGTTGTTGTTTTTGTATCACTGTATTGCGTAAACCACGGTATGAACTGCGCTGCAATGCAAATTTTTCATCAAATGTGACACATTCGTGATTGAGGCGCCTAATGGATCCTCTGAAACAGGTGTGAACAGAGTTTAAAGGGGTTGTCCAGTTTTAATGCACCCAAGAGGCCGTGATTGGCTGCAGCGCCATGTGTTGTGACCTGGGAACTGGAAGAGCCAGTACAGTGGTGGTGGATTTGCAAGGTAAATACTGCTCTATTGTGGCTTGTGGCTATTCACTAGTATTAATCTGGACAACCCCTTTAAAGTGGTTGTGCAAGAATGGAACAGTTTTGGCAAACCAAACAACTTGGCAGGATCTGTGAAGTGAAGTTTACTTACAGTACCAACTTTCCGAAACTGGCTCCCTGCTCCTTCTCCTTCTGGCCTTCGATGCTCCGCCAGGCTCCCTCGTGCCAGAGACCGGATGCCCTTGCGTCATGTGACCATTTGTCATGATGTAAAGGTATCCAGTCACCACCGCGGTCATTGATTGGCTGCGGCAATGTCAAACCAGATGTTCAGAGTGAGGGAGCACAGCGGAGCATCTCAGGCCAGAAGGAGAAGGAGCGGGGAGCCAGTTTCGGGAAGTAGGTACTGTAAGTAAACTTCACAGATCCAGCCAAGTTGGTTGGTTTGCCAAAACTGTTCCATTCTTGCACAACCAGGAAGCAGTTAAATAAGCTTCCGGCCAAGTGGGGTAGGTTTGCCAACTCCCCCCCCCCTCCGCCCTCATTCTTGCCCAACTCCTTTAATTATATTGTTGCAGGTAGTAGGTTTAGGATGTGTTCACATCTGAATTGGAGCCTCCTTTGCAGATTCCATAAAGGAGTCCAGTATAGCGCAGCAGTCTGGTAAAATGGTGGACATCATGATAGAAACCATTCAGACCTCATTATAGCCAGTAGGGTCTGTCAGGCACCATTGATGTCTGTCATGCCATGGATCCAGCACTGCCATCCTTTGCCTATGATGGAGCAGAACATCAGAAGTGGACAAGGCAGGTGTGAACAGAGCCTTACTTTTACCACACCTTTTACAAACAAAGAGCCAACGTAATAAATGCTTTTCCCGCAGACTGGAGGGAAGCTGCAGAACTTGAAAAATTTGCAGAAGCAGTGATAATCGCAACCCCGGACAGACTACATAAGGTATATGTACAGAAATGTGGACTTCCATATTAGTCATGATTGTAAAGCAGGTGCAGGGAGCAGACTGCGTAATGAGGTCCCTGCACTCTTTCTGGGGGCACCATGAGCATCTGCCGGAGGCCAAATTCTCTTTCATATCTCCCATCTCCCATGGTGACCTTAATACATCTCTTGTTGTGAAATGCCAACCAGATGGCACACAAATGTATTCGACAACCCCCAACCCTGCACCTGCACTGCAGACCCCAGAGCAGGCATTGTGATTCCTACGTCTCATGCGTACGCTGGTATTACTGTGTATGTACATTTTATAGTTATATCCCTGTAAATCTTATAACTTCATCCATGTAACAATACACAGTTATTTTAATAATTCTAGAACATTACATCATTAACGGCAAAGAACAAATATTCTCAGCATTTAATTTCCCACTCTGCTAGAAATACCGCAGTGTAATCCTTATGAGAATTATTAGAGAAAATGTGCAGATTTCCTGTAGTCGAAAATTAATTGACTTGAGACTTGATCACCCTTTCTTCAATCCACTATGACATGCCCAGCCTTAAAGGAACCTTCTGGGACTCTATTGTGGTCATTTATCAAACTGGTATAAAGTAGAACTGGCTTAGTTGCCCATAGCAACCAATCAGATCCCGCCTTTCATTTTTGACAGCTCCTTTTGAAAATGAAAGGAGGAATCTGATTGGTTGCTATGGGCAACTAAGCCGGTTCTACTTTACACCAATTTGATAAATCTCCCTCTATGTTTTTGCCCTGTTCTTAGGATAGGCCATCAGTATGTGATTTGTAGGAGTCCAGCCAATGGACCCCCTCTGATCAGCAGAAATAAGGAGCATTAGCACTTGACAAGAGAATGTAGCTGAGCCGCAGTACCGGATACATTCACGTAGTAGACTCTCCAGCAAGCACTACTACTTTTGTTCTGTTGATGGTTGTCACATACTCATGGCCTATAATGAAGATGGGCCCCAAGATGTTACTTGTTGGGGCTTGTGGTCTCACCAGTTGCTAGCATGAAGGTGCCTTCACACTCTTCCTAAAGCCGTTCCTCTTCCTTTTCTGACTTTCCCTTAAAGGGGTTGTCTGCTTTTTATTACTGATGACCTATCCTTATTTGGTGCAGTTTTGTTTCCTCATTTTTATCTTAAACTAAAAATCTAATGTCTGTTTCTAGGAGCCAGCGATAGCATTTGCCAAGAAGGGATATCATATTCTTCTGGAAAAACCCATGGCTGTAAGTAATAACATATAACAATATACCGGTATTTTTTACTTTTGACACTGGTAGAGAGAAATGAGACACTCTTTGACCCTTGCTTTTTCCCACCTCTGATACAGCTTCACCTCTACTGCCACCTACTGGTTAGGGCTATATATGATCTGTGTCACATCATATAAAATCTCCACGTGCCTCTGTATGAAAAATGGAGACTTATGGAGGTACAGCAGAGGTCCTGTGTACCTCTGCCACTATCAAAGCTCCTCATAACAGGTTTTATATGGCCACGTGCCCTTAGAAGTGGATTTCTAGACATGTTCTAGTCTTCCAATGACTACAGCGCATGATTTTACACAAAGTTTAACAGGTTCTGCTGCACTTAATGTGAGAGACATTTCCGTTAATTAACTAAATGCTACAAACAATAGATGGTCTGTTAAGTCCTTAGCACATGGATCAGTCCTACATTATGTGTAATGGACCTATTGCCCTCCCTATCTGTATACTGTATGTAGATGCTACAAGTAAAATTATTCCTGGCAAAACAAAGACTAAAGCTAAACAAAAAATCTGATTTTTTACTTCTTTCTCTATAATGCTGAAATGGAAGAAACTGACTCCCGTTGTCTGATTTGGATAACACTAATTCCCCATACATATGACCGTATTTTTGCCCTGCATCGAATTCATATTTTTTGTGGATCGGATGCGGGCCCATTTGTTTTAATGGGGCTGCAAAAAATGCGGACAACACACTTGTTCAAAGTTCTTATTAAAGGCCAACTCCACCCTGAACAAATAATCTATATTTTTGGTCTCCCTGTGTCACTGGTTTAGGGTGCATTCACACTAACATATGTATTTTTTTTTTTTTGTGGCCCCTTTGAAATGAAAGTGTCTGAATGATTCTGCAAAATGAAGATTGGACGCTGAGCAAAAATACAGTTGTGTGAATGGGGCCTTAAAGGGATGGGTAACGCCTTTATTTATTTTTTTGCTAAATATTTTTTTTTTCTAATTTGTTTTTGTTTTCTGAATATTCTGTACATGTTTATTGGGCCAGCCACCTTCCCAGAGCTGCAGTCAGCGATATGCTTTACAGTATCCATATGGATATAGGAACCTGTAGTGTGGAAATGTTCATTAACTTTGATGGGAGCGCATTCTAGAATTGTGCAGAGGTCATTGTGCCGAGCGGGGGAGGAGGTCATCAACTATTGTCAATGGTGAATACTGTGCTATCTACACAGAGGCCGTATTGGTCATTGTAATCCTGCTGTGGTAATATTGAGATGTCTGCTGAGAACCGAAAGTGTCAGCATATTCATATTTTAATATAGATTGTGGCATGAAACATAAATAACTTGATTAAAAAATTGTTCATCATTTCTTTAATGTGCAGTAAAGAGGTTTTCTTACAATTAATCAGAAAATGACCTTTAAAGGGAACAGGTCACAAGGGAACCTGAACATGGTGTCTAAGCTGCAGTGAGCATGTTGTAGAGCAGGAGATGCTGAGCACAGTGATGTAAAGTTCTATGGAAAAAGATTCAGTAAAACTTCTATTTTATTAATTTAAATGTCTGCTCATTCTGGACTTTGAAGTCCCGGAGGCGTCCTATCAGTGATTGACAGCCTTCCCTTTATGACTGTGTATACAGAGAGAGCTGTCAATCACTGATAGGACCGCCTCCTCGACTTCAAAGTCCAGAATGAGCAGAAATTTAAATGAATAAAATCTGAATTGAATCTTTTCCCACAAACCTATGTATCAGTCTGCTGAGCTCCTCCTGTTCTATGAGAGGCTGTCTGCAGATTCCATTGCATTTGAATGGTGACAGGTGCTACAGGCCCAAAGCCTGAGGTTCTCCTCCTTCCCCATGACAACACTTTTGTTGTTCTATGGGAGTTCAACCTTATCATAGGGACTTTGCATAGACCCAAGCAACCATCCACATCAGTGTTCACATACTAGCTGGTTGTGGACATCTGCCTTGTCTCACATAAGACATGGAATTCTTGTGCTTAAAGGGGTCATTCTTTATTAATATGATAATGTGGATTGAGGAGCCATGTTCATCTGAACAAAGTTTCACTCTTTAAGGAAGAGGCTCCCTCTGCCAGCAGATTAATATGGCCGCACAGTCGGTGTGGCCTTGTTAATCTGTTGCATGCGCCATTACTGGAAGTATTGGCTTATGCGCTATGATATTTGAACAAATTGGCACCAATGAATTTGCATGCAGAGTGTGCACTGTCCCTGATTTGCATGTCTGTTTGTGAGGGGATCGACCTGTAATAGATGATTACTTCCCTGAGGGATTCTGGACCACCACTCCAGCTCTCCCAGCCGAGCTTTGTTCTCTTGGCTGCAGCAGTGACAGCATGTTGACAATGTGTAACCACTGCAGCCAGTCACTGGCCTCTTTAGTGCACTGCTGAGGTCAATGACTGGCTGCAGCTGTCATGTGTTGTTGATGTGCGGTAAGTAATCATCAATTCTTTATTACAGGCCTATACCCTGAGGTTCCTCTTGAAACCGGACAAACCCTTTAACATTTCTTTCACTACATGACGTTGCTCTGTAGTATGCACCATATTACCTCCAGAATCCGCACACTATTATTACCCACCAAATGATTTCTAACATTTTTTATCACATACACAGGTTTAGAAGTAATACCAATGCATTCACAGTTTTCTTTCATGTCTTTTTTCGTAGGTTACCCCCGAAGACTGCTGTGAAATAGTTAATGCTTGTAAAGAAAATGGTGTCATACTCGCTGTGGGTCACGTCATGCGATACCATCCTGTTTCCAGAAAAACAAAGGTTAACTTTCTTGACTAGCATTTCCCGCATCTCTGCTTTTAGGCAGTGACCCACACTCACGGAAGTGTTTATGCCCTTTTTCACTAGAGAAATCACAATATTTAACATTTTTTTTGCTCACTCATCAAATCTGAAATGTGGGCCTAATTTCCCCGGAGATATAGTTTAGGTGACATTTATTAATAGAGATGAGGAGAAATGGTGCACATTTATTGGGCACATCTACGAAAGTCTAAGCAAATGTGGACCTTTGAATGGAAACCTTCATTATTAAGAGGAACACTCCGGGGAAAAACTGATAAACTGAATTACACCTCAGGCCTGTACTATGCTTAAAGGGGTTGTCCAGCTTCAACCGCAATTTTATCTAGGCCCTGAACAAACCTTGTACGTAACCCTGAACCTCCGTGATATACCATACCAGCTCCGATGGTCTGGCTCTTTCCGGTCCTCAGCGTGTCCTGTAGCCAATCACTGGTGTCAGTGTTGAGTTGCCCCAAGTAGCACGCCACTCCTGGGTCACATACCTCTTGAGGATACTGCACCACCGAGGCCCCTATGTCGGCACACATGACCCCTACCCGGGAGTTTATACGCTGGGGACTGAAAGGAGTCAGACAAGACCCTCTACACTGGAAAAGAGCTGCGAGGAGCAGGTGTGTACCTTGTTATGCTAGGTATAAGCTGGTCCAGATAATATTGGGGTTGAAGTTGGACAACCCCTTTTACGGTATGGCCACATGGGGTGGATTTCTGCAGCAGAATATCTGGTCTGGATTTTGCAATGATTCTTCAGCAGAAATTCCACTGCGGACATGTTGTGGATTTTGGCGCCAATTTGCATTGCAAAGAAATTTGCAGCTTAAAGGGAACCTGTCAGCTCCGAAACACGCCCTGAGCTAGAGTAAGCGGTGTATAGTGTAAGTGATGCTGAATCCGAATATGTAAGTTTTATCTTCATACTCACTTCCATTCCGACGCTGTGCTCCCACAAACCAGCAGTAAAATGCACTCACTGGACTCCAGTTCTCACTCACATAATGGAGAGGACTCAAAGAAGAGTCCTCTCAATGTATTTTACTGCAGGTTTGTGGGAGCACAGCGTCAGAATGGAAGTGAGTATGAAGATAAAACTTATGTATTCGGATTCAGCACCAGTTACACTATATACCGCTTACTCTAGTTCAGGGGGTGTTTCGGAGCTGACAGGTTCCCTTTAAATTGACATGGTGTAGATTAAAAATTCACACTGCAAGTCAATTTGCACCAGTGATTTTTTTTCCACTGCATGTTGATGATATTTTTTTAAAATGTCATCCATTTGGCTGAAAGTTGTTGATTTAATGGACACAAATCAATGGCGGCAAATCTGCAGTGTTTCTGTCCTGTGTGGACATACCCTAAAGGTGGACATAGACATTAGAGGCATCTGTCAGCAGATTTGTATCTATGACACTGGCTGACCTGTTACATGTGCACTTGGCAGCTGAAGGTATCTGTGTTGGTCCCATGTTCATATGTGTCCGCATTGCTGAGAAAAATTATTCTTTAATATGCAAATAAGCCTCTAGGAGCAACAGGGGCGTTACCATTATACCTAGAGGCTCTGCTCTCTCTGTACTTTGACAGGACCAGGCAGTGGCATCATAACACTTGGCCCTGCCAATCAAAGTGGAGAAGTTGTAGAGAACAGAGCCTCTATCAGCAAATCTCAAAGGCTGCAGGTTTCTGTACAGCGTGCAGCACAGATCCCATGGGGTCTGGCTGTATTGTTCCTCCAAATAAGAAGATTCCACTTTTTTCTACTATGTAGAAGACATAATGGTCATCGTAAGTGCAGCCTTCTACAGTAGGTACTCTTACTATATAGATGAACTGATGGATGTTAACGCTGGTACTTATATAGAGCTGCCTGTATTATATACTTGGCGGTTATTTTACAAAGATCCCCATGACTGCCGGACAGGAGCTCAGGTTATTAGAGTGCAATCTTTCCTTCTTGACTGTTGAGCTTTGCACCTTGTTAACCACGTTCCCTGTTAATAAATACAGGGTTGTTTTAAAATAAGTGCCATCCGTTAATGATCTGTAGATTGCTGGTAAATATACAACCCCACAAGACAGGGGCGTGTCAATGCGACTTTATCGAATTACCATGATCCATACACTACACTGAAATCTCTGAAGTGTGAGGCTGCACTTTGGGTCAGATTTACTAAGACTGGCATTTCATATCAGTCTTAGCTAAAAAGCTAAAAAGACCCAAATAATAAATTTGTGGCATCTTGGACTGTGAGCTGCAAACTGAATTCCGCTATAATTTTAACCAATAAATGATCACCTATTAGGCTCCATTCACACGTCCGTATTTGTGCACATCCTGGAAAACGGTCAGTTTTTTGTGGATCCGTTGTTCCCCGCAAAAAACTCAGTTTTTCCAGCACATCCGTTCCGTTTTTCCGTAAAAAACGGAAAGTATGTATCCATATGTCATCCGTTTTTTGTGGATCCCCAAAAACGGAAGGAGGAATCAAATCTTTTTTTTTTTTTTCTACCCTCCTGGAACAGAATCCGCAAATGCGGATGACATGCGGATGCCTTTCCGCATGTCTTCCGCATTTACGGACGTTCCATAGACTTGTATTGGGCTATGGACCGCAATTTCGGGATGAAAGTAGGACATGCTGGTTTTTTATTGCGGACAATCGGAACAGAAACACGGATGCGGACAACACACGTTGTCAAGGTATATGGACTTAATGTAATGTATTCTATTGCAAATCCTGAGTTTCCCACGTCTTCAGGATAATGTGAATTCAATATCCCGGATAATGTGATGAGACAGGAACAAATGTGCCTTTATATACTTTTATACTTTTATACTCTGTAGTCTTTATAAAGCTTGCGTATAATATATGTATATATTTAACTAGTCCAAGATGGCCCCCGTACTCTTATCAAAGTGACTTTTTCAGGCTAGTGACGTAGAATGGAATGCAACTTCTATCCAATCAAGAATGATATTGTTTGCTATCTGCATGCTTACGCCCCCCTTTCCTTTTTGTATCGAATAAGTACGTGTGTTAATAAAGGAAAAGCCCAGAGGCTGTAATGATTTTGCCACAAAAGCACGGCCAAAGGACTTAATACTGGAATCATAAGTCTGTGTTTTGTCCTTAATTATTGTGCGCACCCGTGTTCAAAACAATTCGGAATGACTGACTGAATTCCAGAAAGGACAGGTTTAAGTCTACCTCAACAACGTGATGTCTGCATTTTTTTGGGAACCATTGAAATGAATGGATCCGCATACTATCCGCATTTTAGATCCATTATTGCGGATCGGACGCGGATAGGATGCGGAGCAAAAATCAGGACATGTGAATGGGGCCTTAGTGTTGTGATCATTTAGGGCTCAGTTTGTCTTCACAACCCATTTTGCAAATGTTTTAATGAAAAATATTCTATTGTTTAGTGTCTACAGTCCCTTTGTAATTGTATATGTTTCCATGGTAACAGACTACAAATAAACTCAGTGTAGTCTGATTCTGCAGTCAGAGTGCTACATAGTTGACACCTAACTCTCATTAACTTACTACTAGAGATGAGCGAGCAGTGCTCGTTACGAGCACTGTAACGCTCGGGTCCGGTGTGCAATGCCCGCAGGCATTGCGGATCCGTCTTCATCTGCATGTAAGTCAATGAGGACGGATCGTTTGGTATGACACTCATACCAAACAGTTCCGTCCCCACCGACTTTAAGACGGGTGAGGACGGAACCGTTTGGTATGAGTGTCATACCAAACGATCCGTCCTCATTGACTTACATGCAGATGAGGACGGATCCGCAATGCCTGCGGGCATTTCACACGGGACCCGAGCGTTACAGTGCTCGTAACGATCACTGCTCGCTCATCTCATCTCTACTTACTACCTATATGTTAGTGAAAGCCATAAGGATATGACTGTAGGATCAGGCTATGCTGTGTTTGTTTATAGTCTGTTACCATGGAGACATATAAAATTGCCCAGGAGCTGTTAACACAAGACAGTAGAAGATTTTCATTAAAGGGATTGTCCCACAAAAAATATTCTGCACTTGTCAAACCAGCACCTGGATCTGAATACTTTTGTAATTGCATGAAATTAAAAATTTAGTATAGCTAGTGAGTTCTTCAATAAAATATATCTGTATAGCGCCACCTGCTGTTTGTTCTTTTTCATATTTTTCTGTCTACCTCACTGAGGTGGACGCACATCCTCAATTCCATCAACTTCAACTGAGCTGTGATAGGGAGAGCGCCACCGCAGTCTCAACACGCCCCCTAAGCTGCAACAGAAAGGACACGTCCTTGAGTTAGCAACTTGATATAAATGTAGCCGATCAGTTGGAGCAATGACTGGGGAGATCTGTGGATCCATGTGCGGTAAAGGGCTGGTTCTAGCTTTGACAGACATAGATTGTCACATACTATATCTTGTCTGATTTTAATCTTTTTATATTAATCATGGGATAACCCCTTAACACTACTTGCCAAATGTCACCATTTTTAATTTCGATGCATTTGGACAATAGTAATTCTTTATGACAATGGACATATCCTTTAAGAATATCTACGCATGCAAGGTAGCTTGCTGAAATATTTATGTATCATTCATTCATTTCTTCAAGACCGAGCTGGGTTTTTAGCGCCAGTCATTGTTTTGCTCAATGACTTGAGGCTTTTATTGTTACAAATCCTCATGATCATTCGAGTCTGAGTGATAATTGCTTTTTGTGGACGGGCTTTTTTTCGGTTAAAGACTGGACTTGTCTTTCATAATCTATTAGTAACTGTACCGAGGGCCGATTTCAGTGATTCACAGGAATAATATTTAGATAAAGGATTTCACATCCTGATGCGTCTCCAAGGTAAA
The DNA here is from genome assembly GCA_900303285.1 of Rhinella marina. Lineage (NCBI taxonomy): Eukaryota > Metazoa > Chordata > Amphibia > Anura > Bufonidae > Rhinella > Rhinella marina. The sequence continues at coordinate 51,907 of ONZH01022729.1, forward strand.
GCGTCCTCATTATAAAAGACAACGGAAAGCTCTGATTGCCAGCGGCCTCTCTGTAGACCTCATTAATCCTTTTCCCTATTTTTAGGAGTTGTTAGATTCTGGAGTGATTGGAGATATCGTCCACATTCAGCACATGGAGCCTGTGAGTATTGACTTATAAGATGCGTCTAATTAAAGGAGAATCATAGAGGAAATTCTTAATGTCATTATTCTTCTATAGAAACCGCAATAGAATTATTTTTCTTCCCCCACAGTCCACGTTTGTGTATAAATGGAACCTAAAGTGCTTTTCAAGGTTTTTAAACTCCTTCCACAGTCATATGATTTGCATTACTTTAGTGGAAGTGCAGTCTAGGCATCAGTTGGTTAGTGTGCGCATCCAGATTAAAGGGGTTGTCCAATCCTAGAAAAAGCCCCCCCCCACATATGCCGCCCCCCCCCACACTGAATATACTACCTGGCTTCTCCCTGTGCGCGGATGAAAACATCTGGTGTCTGGGGGAGCAGCCAATGGCTGGCGGGGACGAGCCTCCCTAATGTTACCCGCGATGCCAGGGAGGCTCATCCCCGTCCCGACTCCCCACCTGCCATTGGCTGCTCCCCTCGACATCAGATGTTTTCATCCGTGCACGGAGAGACGCAGCAGTGGCGGTGCAGGGACCAGTTGCTGCGCAGGAAGCATGGAGCCATGTAAGTGTATTCAGTGTGGGGGGCCCGGAATAAGGGGGTGCATTTTACAGGATTGGATAACCCCTTTCAATTCTAGGTTCACATTTATCAAATAATGATGTAAGCTGTGCCAAGGATTGTTGCAAATCACAGCATGCACCAAAATTTTTACTCTTTACGACTCATAGAAACTCATAGATTAAAGTCGTTATCCAGGTTCAAAGCTCAACCGGGACATACCCACATTTTCACCCAGACAGGTCCCCTGATAGAAATGCTCCGATGCTCTCCCTTGCCATGCTCTGTATAGCGCAGGGCAAGGGCTTTTTTGTTTATAATAACACACTGCAGTGTTCCCGGCAACTTCACCGGCTTTGATGGGCGGGCTTTAGCGCTGTCCTAGCCGTTTTACAGGCTAAATCCCACCCATTAGTGCCGGTGACTTCAACGGGCGCACTGCTGGGCGGAAGCAGTCCTTATGGAGATCGTCATCAGATCTCCATAGAATGCCTTTGACCTGTGCTACTCAGAGGGGCTCCCTGGGTGAAAATGGGGATATGTCTCATACCTCATTAAGGTGAAAGCCAGAAAATGCCGTATACTTAAAGGGGTTGTCTGGGTTCAGAGAAGAACCCGGACATACCTGCAATTTCACCCAGGCAGCCCGCCTGAAGAGGGCATCGGAGCATCCTATGCTCCGATGCCCTCCTTTGCCCTGCGCTAATTAGCGCAGGGCAAAGGAATTTAGCCCAGTTCCGGTGACGTACCGGTCCCTGCCAGGCAGAGGCTTCCGCCCGGCAGTGAGCCGGTGACGTCATCGGCGCTGATGGACGGGCTTTAGCGCTGCCCTAGCCAGTAAAACGGCTAGGGCAGCGCTAAAGCCGGCCCATTAAGGCCGGTGACGTCACCGAACTCACTGCCGGGCGGAAGTACCCGCCCGGCAGCGAGTAATTACAAACAAAAGAGACCTTGCCCTGCGCGATCTAGCGCAGGGCAAGGGGGGGGGGCATCGGAGCATGAGATGCTCCGATGTCCTCTTCAGGCAGGCTGCCTGGGTGAAATTGCAGGTATGTCCGGGTTCTTCTCTGAACCCGGACAACCCCTTTAAGCACAAAGCTACACCTGCTCATAGCACGAATAGATTTCATTTTCAAGTAGGCCCAAATTTAGGAAGCATGCACCTTGCCGGATATGACCATGTACTGCCGGATCCCCATTGACTATAATAGGATCCAGCGCTGATCCGGACAATTTTACGGCATAAATGTTGGGTTTTGTCTGGACAAATACCGCTGCACGCGGATCAGACTATCTGATTGCCAATGCTACTGTGAACGCAGCTTAAATAAATGTGGGCCTATGTGCCAAATATTACTACACACTGTACTAGGACACATGGACATTATATACCAACCCCTTCTGTGATTCAGAAGGTTGTGTCTCTAGTAGGCTCCTACTCCTGCAGGTCCAGCTTGTCCATGTGTTACACGATACACTGCAGGGGAAACATATGGCCAGATGAGGCTTTCCCCATTGATCTGTTGGTCTTTTGAGGTTAGAGTAACCCAACCTGCAATGATCAACTGTTCAACCAGGCCTGGTGTGTCTAATATATACAGCTGAGTGTATGTATGTATGTCCGCTAAAGGAATCCACACTGTTGTATTTACAATCACGAACTTTGGCACACAGGTACATGAGGTGTCCAGAAAGGTTTTAGACTGGGTCTCAGGGTCAAGAACTAATATTATTATTTGTGTGGTTATTTTTACTGAATGTTTCACTTTTTATACTATGGATAGAATTTCCAAACTGGTCGAACATAAGAGAAATGTGGGTTCATAATACCCCAGAACCATGTTTTTTTCCCCTTTTCTTACTCCCTTCCTTCATTTTCCTTAATCTTGTTCAATATGTTTGTAAATTACGGTATAGATTGTGTACGCATTAAGTATTCTGCCGGAATCTGTAAACCGTGTGTTTCTTTTTATTCTATAATCAAAACCTAAATTAGTAAAGTATTTACAAATAAATAAATAAAATGTTCTTTCCATGAGGCAACCCCTTTTAAAGGGGTTGTCCCATCTTGTTCTTTCATGGCTAAGATGGGAATGACCACAGTAAGTGTCGTCTGGGAGGGGCAGAGTTATGGAAATGGCCGACTGACGCTCCAGTGTTTCTGCAATCCCATAGCAGTAAATGGGAGCTACACAAACTAAGGCTTCATTCACACGTCCGTATGACATCCGTGTTTCCTTTTTTTTTTGCAGATCCATTGTAACAATGCCTATCCTTGTCAGCAAAACGGACAAGAATAGGACATGTTCTATCTTTTATGCGGAACAGAAATATGGACATACGGAAACGGAATGCACATGTAGTACCTTCTGTTTTTTTGCGGACCCATTGAAATGAATGGTTTCGCATACGTTCCGCATTCGTGTGAATGAAGCCTAAGTATCACAGCCAGCTACTCAAGTAATGGAAACAGTGGAGTGCCTGCCACTTGGATGTTTCCATAATTCTGGCTACCACAGGCTGGTGTTTACTGTGGTTATTCCCATCTCAGCTATGAAAGACTGATTCAACCCCTGACGACCCCTCTATGTCCGAATAGTCATTGTGGGGTCAATGATTTATGTAAAAGTCACATTCATCAGGTAATGGAACCTGGACATAGACATGAAATGCATCTGGTATTGGAGCTCAGCCACAGCCTTCATTGGGCCAAGCATGCAATACCAGACACATCCTATGGGTGGCACTGTTTTTGAATAACTGCTGAACTAATATTTTTCGGTACTCTCATACAATCCCTTTAACTGCCACTGACTGGCATTGTGCTTAGTTGGAAGGGATCAGCAACCTTAGGTACAGGGGCAGATTGGGAGTGGCCCTGGAAAAAAACTAAAAGTGTCCCCATGTTGTAGGTCGGTTCAAATTGCCAGAAGGCATAGCCGCTCAGGTTGGCAGGGACAACAGAATTAGGCTGGGCCAGCAATACCGTAGTGCAGCACAAAATACTGCCACCTCGCCACAGTATTTACCTGTATCACTGTCCGGCGGATGGAAATACAGTTTAATTTAGGAGGGCACCTGCAGCCACCGGAAAAGTGCATAAGTACCTGATGTTTCTAGCATTAATTAATGCTAAGAGGATCAGATTGTTATGTACCTGGCTGGCATCCATGAAAAGGGCTCAGGCAGCCCCCTGGGCATCGGCCCACCTGGGAATTTCCCTGTAGGGTCTATGGCCAATCCACCCCTGCTTAGTACTCTAGCTGTTGTGAAACTACAACTCTCTTCATGTGCACTTGCTCGTCTGAGGTTGGAACGCTCATAGAAGTGAATGGAGCATGGTGAGAGTTGTAGTTTCCCATCAGCAGGAGTTCCGGGGGTTGCTGACCCCACTTTACTTTAGTGAAAGCACCAAGGTGCTGTCTGTGGGAATTCTGTGCAGATGTTTTTGATGGTCCAGGGAAACGCAGGACCTCTGCTTTGTGAACTGTATTACCCTGTAATGATGGATTCATTGTGTTCTTATATTTTGTCTCTCTCTTGACCTGTGTGTGAAGGTTGGATACTGGCATTTTGCTCATTCCTTTGTACGAGGAAACTGGAGGAATGAAGAAGAAAGCACATTTTCTCTGCTTGCAAAGTCCTGCCATGATATTGATCTAATATGTTACTGGATGGGAAATCGAAGGTATAACTTTGCCTTATATATGTTATTTATTCTTATCTCGTATAATATGTTATTTCCTACTTAAAGGGAGTCTTTTATTATTTAGTCCTACTTAAAGGGAGAATCTACTCCAGCAAGTGTCCCAGGCGGGCCTTCACTATGACGTGCTGTCTGTTCTCTGCATTGAGCTGCTTCACAGACCCTCCCCTATACACTGTCTGACAACTGTATCATCCAACCAGGAGACCACTATAGCTGACACTCAGAATAGAGGGGAGGGCTTTACAGATATGCTCCGCCTCCTGGGAACTTGACGTGTCAAAATCTGCCTGAATATTTCATTATTATATGAAATATGATTATATTATTATTAAATGTTCTCTTTATGATAAAAATTTCTACAAAAGGTATTGCACTCCTCAGCCCTAAAGTGCTGTTAGCAGTTATGCATGGTCAAAACTGCTGACAGACTCTCTTTCAAGGAATACTTGTTCTAAAGGGCTGTTTCAGCAGATTCTCCAGGTCTTCCTCCCTGCACCCCTGGCATAAAGCTGATTTTGCCAGGAAAGCAACAGCCAGCCATGCCACTGTTTTATTACATGGCAGTCATTCATATGAATGACCATCCTTGTAATAGAAGGACCGCTTGAGTCCAACAGAACGGTTGCCGTCCATACAAAATGGTTCTGGCTCATAGAGAAGAGTTCTGGGGAGGGGCCTGTACAGTGGTGGCCACATGTCGTAAAGGGGTTGTCTCACTTCAGCAAATGGCATTTATCATGTAGAGAAAGTTATTACAAGCCACTTACTAATATATTGTTATGATCCATGTTGCTTCCTTTGCTGGCTTGAGTATAGTAATAGAGGCTATTAAAACAATATCTATACAACAGTCAGGCAGAGGTCAGGACAGGTGGCATAGGATTAAAGGGGTTTTCTGGGTGTTTAGTATTGATGACCGATCCTCACGATATGTAACCTATATCTGAATGGTTGGGTACAACACCTGGCACCTCTCCTCATCAGCTGTTTGAAGATGCCATGGCACTCCAGGGAACACTGCAGCCTCCTCACAGCTTACCAAGCACAGCACTGTCCATTTGATAGCGACTGTGCTTGGTATTGCATCTTAACCCTATTCACTTGAATGGGACTGAATGTGCCTAGGTCATGTGAATGATGAACATGATGTAACTGTGGCCTTTTCAAACATTTGATCGATGGGGATAATGGTAGTCGCCCCCCCCCCACTGATCAGATATTGAAAGCCTATCCTGAGGATAATGTGGTTATTAGGCTGAGGTCAGGAGACTCAGTAGAAGAACCTCTTAGCAGACTAAATTCCCATTGGGGAAGTTACCATATACTTTCCTGAAAACTCTGTCGTAGTTTGGGGACAGATTAGCCCATGTTTAAGAGCCTGGAAGAACAAACGTGACCTATGGGATCGAGTGGCAAGGACTGGAGTGCAGTTGTAGGGTGAGTACTTCAGTGGTCGTGTTTCAGGAGAGGAGAGATGCCAGTGGACACAGACAGCCGACATCACAGACATATAGTGAATGTTCTGTAGGTCAACCAAGTCTGATTGTATGTCTGGAAAACTTTTCACTTTGTGTATTAAAAAAAAAATACATTTTCTTATTTTTAGATGTGTAAAGGTGTCTTCTTTTGGAACTCTGTCTCACTTTACTAAAGAGAACAAGGTAAGTTTAAGTCAAGAAATGTATTTATGAGATAAGTGTGCAGTTGCATATGAACTTCAGGCTGAAATCAAAATCTAGATGGTTTGATAAACTGAAAGCATCATGCCTGTATAATTAGAAAAAAAATGGAGGCAGTACTTTCTGTGCCTGCATGATTACAAAATAACGGAGGCAGTATTACCTGTGCCTGCATGATTACAAGGAGAGACAGGAAGGCGATACTTTCTGTGCCTGCATGATTGCAAAACAATGGAGGCAGTACTATCTGTGCCTGCATGATTACAAAAAAAATGGAGGCAGTACTTTCTGTGCCTGCATGATTACAAAAAATGGAGGCAATACTTTCTGTTTCTGCATGATTACAAAAAAATGGAGGCAGTACAATCTGTGCCTGCATGATAACAAGGAGAGACAAGAAAACAGTACTATATGTGCAGTCATCATTACAAGGAGAGACAGGAAGGTAGTACTATCTGTGCCTGGATAATTACAAAAAAATTGAGGCAGTACTTTCTGTGAATGCATGATTGCAAAAAAATGGAGGCAGTACTTTCAGTGCCTCCATGATTACAAAAAATGGAGGCAGTACTTTCTGTGCCTGCATGATTACAAAAAATGGAGGCAGTACTATCTGTACCGGCATGTTTACATGGAGAGACAGGAAGACAGTACTATCTGTGCCTGCATGTTTACAAGGAGAGACAGGAAGACAGTACTATCTGTGCCTGCATGATTAAAAAAAATGGAGGCAGTACTATCTGTGCCTGCATGATTACAAAAAATGGAGGCAGTACTTTCTGTGAATGCATGATTGCAAATAAATGGAGGCAGTACTTTCTGTGCCTGCATGATTACAAAAAAATGGAGGCAGTACTATCTGTGCCTGCATGATTACAAGGAGAGACAGAAAGACAGTACTATCTGTGCCTGCATGATTACAAGGAGAGACAGGAAGACAGTACTATCTGTGCCTGCATGATTACAAGGAGAGACAGGAAGACAGTACTATCTGTGCCTGCATGATTACAAGGAGAGACAGGAAGACAGTACTACGGTATCTGTGCCTGCATGATTACAAAAAAATGGAGGCAGTACTATCTGTGCCTGCATGATTACAAGGAGAGACAGGAAGACAGTACTATCTGTGCCTGCATGATTACAAGGAGAGACAGGAAGACAGTACTACGGTATCTGTGCCTGCATGTTTACAAAAAAATGGAGGCAGTACTATCTGTGCCTGCATGATTACAAGGAGAGACAGGAAGGCAGTACTGTTGTGCCCACATCATTTTGTAGACAAAAGGAAATTATCCTCCATTGACAAGGTGACAACCACATTATACCGAAACCTAAGCACAGAGATGGTGGCCACCTTGCTGTCACATGAACTGTTTCTATGTCATGTCCCTCAGACATTGTGAGCATATATATAATAAATTACATGTCATAACCAATATATAATGCTGAACATAATATAAAATATAAATATCTAATTCCTTCAAGTCTTACAATTACATATTGCACATATTTTATTATTTATCGAATATTGGAAGCAGAAATGTACTTTATGACTTGATCTCCACTGCATAACCATTTCTCATGTAGCCCGAGGGCGCCACCAGCCGCTGCTTAGACTGCACTGTGGAAGAAACGTGTCCTTATTCAGCGCAGAAAATATATCTGAGGAAAGCTCAACAGGTGAGTGCTTATATCCTTCCGTATAACACTAGCCTACTGTATATATTACATACATGAGGAACAATGCTGAGTCTGCCATAATCTGCCCATTCATTCTACCCAAAGCAATGGTGAAGTGACTAAGGAATCTGTGAATCCAAATCTTCCTGATTAGCTCACCTCCCCCACCCCGCTCAGCTCTGTCTTTTCTGGTAAACTGCTAGATTATTAGACTCTATAGATGATCAAATTACAGCTTTTCAGTGAATTAAAATATGAACCACCATCAGATAATTTAGAAAGTCTGATAACGTGGCACGTTTGTAGTACAGTAGAGTAAAATGTAAAATTTTTGTAGTGAAGAAGACTTAGCAGAGAGAACCAAACAGGAAATGTCTCCAAACTCATAGTGGCTGATTTGCGTTAAAGAGGTATTCCCAGCGGCGGGCTGGCCATAGACCCTATAGGGAAACTTCCCCAGGGCCGCCTGAGCCCTCCTCCTGGCTGCCAACCACGTAAGTATTGATCTGATGCTCGCAGAGTTAAAGAGGTTGTTTGCTTTATTTATATTGATGACTAGTGTTGAGCGAGCACCTCTGTGCTCGTATGCTTGGGTGCTCTGGCCGAGCACTAGGGGTTGCTCGAGTGCTCGGCTGAGCACCCAAGCATAATGTTAGTCAGTGGGACTAAACCAGGCACCCCCCGCTCGGAAGACGGGAGGGTGTCTGGTTAATAGAAAAAGGTCAGAATCCCAACTTCTCCTCTTTTACTCCTTTCACTCGTAAAAGTATATTAGTGTACAAATCAACATTACAGTGCGGGGAAGAGACTCGAGCATTGCGCTCGAGTACACTTGGTGTTCGGCCGAACACCGAGCGGACCCGAGCGTAGGCATGCTCGGCCGAACAGCAAGTTCGTCCGAGCATGCTCGCTCAACACTATTGATGACCCATCCTCAGGATAGGTCATCAATATTTGATCAGCAGGGGGCAACAACCGCCACCCCCGCCAATCTAGTGTTTGAAGAGAAGGCTGCGCTCGTATGAGCGCTGTCGTCTCTTCATTGTTTACTTGCTTGCAACAGCAACCTAGAGCCGGTGTACCTACAAGTAAGCCGTCCCATTTACTTATATGCACCTAATGGAAGGAGCCGTCCCATAGAAGTCAATGCAGGCAGACAAACAATGAAGAGAAGGCAGCACTCGCATGTTCTGAGAGGCCTATAGAGTTTGTGTGAAGTGGTGGTGCACATGCTTAACATGGTTACCGACAGGGGACACGTGACCGTAGTTCACATAATTAGTGGTGGTCACAGCAGTCAGACCCCCTCCGATCTTACAGTTATCCCCTATCCAGTGTATAAGGGATAACTTCTGTTATTATACTGTTACTATACTAGCCCTATAACATTTTCTCTTGACCCTTCTTCCCGAAGGTTCATTAATTTTTGTATAAGTATTTGATAAACCAGTATAATTGATAATCTGGCATTAGGTCCCAGTGATACCAGATTAAGGCTTCATTCACACGACCGTATTTTGTTTCTGTGTCTGTTCCGTTTTTTTTTTTGCGGACCATATGTTGAACCATTCATTTAAATGGGTCCACAAAAAAAACGGAAGGTACTCCGCGTGCATTCTGTTTCCGCATTCCGCAAAGGGGATAGAACATGTCCTATTCTTGTTCGTTTTGCTGACAAGGATAGACATTGTTACAATTGATCCGCAAAAAAAACGGAAAAACAGATGCCATACGGAACGTCATCTGTTTTTCTTTGCTGATCCGCAATTTGCGGACCGCAAAACACATACGGTCGTGTGAATGAAGCCTAAAGGCATGTGTGGCAGAAAAAACAAGCAGCATACCCTATCGGTGCAGAATCCATGGCTGAATCTCCCATCGAAATGAATAGGAATAGTAGAAAAAACTGCACCACACACTCCATGCTTTTTTGCTCGGTTTTTGTAGTGGATCTGCACCAAAACCACTAATGGAAAATGCTGTTTTAACCCAGAGTGGTTAAAAAAAAACTTCAAAAAACACAAAAACTACCAACAAAGTGCAACAAAAACTCACATCAAAAAATGCACCCACAAATGCTTCATAAATCAGCTCTGATTTAGAGAGGCAGATTTTTTTAAATCTGTCGTGTGACCATACTTCAAAGTTCATTTTTAGGGAACGTTCACAAATCACAAGTAATCCCCATTCATCAGGTGTCCATTTTGTCATCAGATATTTGTCATCTAACACAACCTATACATGCAGAAAAACACGATATTAGCAGCAAATAACACCTCCCGTGCATCTGGTATTGTGGGGCCAAGAGGAGCAGAGGGTCTGCGCAGGGACAATATATAAGTGCTGGCTATTAAGTAATCCATTGTTCATAGGCGGCTGCTCAGAAGATTGCCATCTGCTCGTTTCAGCCATGCCAAACCCCCAGCATAAGTGTTGTAGACAGAAACGAGCCTGGCAAGCACAAATGAATGAGACTTGTAGGACCAGATACAAAGGGGCCGTGCTGCCTGCCAGGAGCCAGCGCACGATACTCTATGCATCTGCTCGGAGGCCTGCACCCCCCCCCCCTCTTTATTTCCTTCTATCTTTGTAAAAGAGCAAATCTGACATCTGTTCAGACTAAGAAGGGAAGGACCATAGGAGATAAATGTGCTTGGTGCCCGGCGTTGTCTGACACTTCTCATGGTGTAATATGAATATTGTGCAGAGTCATATTTCCATATAAGGTGCACATGATGGAGTTGTGACATGGAGTCCCATGCCGGGACTGACCAAGAGGTGGGTGCTGCTACTGAGGATGACTTTGATGGGTGATTTTGAAGAGTTTGAGGGTAGGAATGTTCCTTGTAGAGAAATGCCTGGATCTTCTGTATTAGGGCTTATGCACACAAACGTATGTAAAAAAAAAGAAAAAGAAAAAACAGTTGACAACCCTGTGACGCCCGTGTTGCATCCATTTTTTATTTTTTTTTTGCGAATCCATTGTAACAGTGCCTGTCCTTGTCCGCAAAATGGACAAATATAAGACATGTATTTTTTTATTTTTTTTTGTGGAATGGACATGCGGACATAAAGATACAGAATGCATACGGAGTCATTTCCGTTTTTTTTCAAGCCCCATTGAAATGAATGGTTCTGCATATGGACCTGTAAAAAAACAGAACTGAAACAGAAGAAAAATACGTTCGTGTGCGTGAGCCCTTAAAGGGAATCTGTCACCCCGTTTTTGGACCATTATCTACAGTGATACATGAGTAGTCCGGCATATAAGGAGTCCAGATCACTAATTTTTTCTTATCCATGGGTTTTGTCTGGTATTACAGCTCATCTTTGTTCACTTTAAGGCAAGGGCCACACGGCGACAGTGGTCACGCGTCCAGGATCACTGATTAGCGGTGATCCTATAGAAATGAATGGGATCACAGCGGTAGTCACAAAAAATCCAGCCATGTTGAATTTCATGCGACTGCTGTAGCGATCACATGCATTACTATGGGATCACCGCTACTCAGCGATCCTGGCCGCAACAGGTGTCACGTGACCAGTGTCGCGGTGTAGCCCTAGCCTAAATGTGGTATCGTTTCTGGAGAAAATGTAGACCTTTTGGGGTCATTTACTAAACTGGCGTAAATTAGAACTGGCTTAGTTGGCCATAGCAACCAATCATTTTTCATTTTTCACAGCTTTAGAAATGAAAGGTGGAATCTGATTGGTTGCTATGGGCAACTAAGCCAGTTCTACCTTACACCAGTTTGATAAATCTCCCCCAACATGTCCACCTGGACGGGTTAACACTAGGTTAGGGTTTCTGCTTTTTTTTTTAACAAAGATCTGTATTTTATTTGCATTTTTACACCCTAATAATGCACAGACTAAATGGATGCACCAACGTAATCTACGGATTAGCAGGGTTTGGTTTATTTTTACGTTTAGTTTATAATGACTTCATTGTGCGTCTTGTGTTTCTTAGAAATCCTTCGGCTGGCCTGTGTCTGTTGTTTGTAGTAATGGGGTCCAAGATATTGAGTCGCTGACGGATGCGTTAAAGACGGGTCCTTATGGAAGATGCGTCTATGAGTGTGACAATGATGTCGTCAGCAACCAGGTAATTTAAGAGCCAATGGGAAATTCAGATGACGAGCTAAAGGGAATGTGTCATCAGAAAATGACTTATTGTTCAAATTACATTTTCTTGTTAAACTTTTTTTTTTAATTTATGGTGAGATTTTTTTAACACTATTTATATATAAAAAACTGTATATAATCCTGTAATATTTACACTGGCCGCTAGGCCTAAAATAAATTAAAGGGGTTAACCTTGGAAACTTGGATGCTGTGAGCAGTCAGCGCCTGAAGCTGCCTGACTGCGCAGGCACAATCTACATACATTGTTGGTTGTAGGCAGGCCTGGATCACATGCACAGGGAGCCTAATTACATTGGGGAGCGCAGCGCTGGCCAGGTAGGGACATTGTCATCGTTATCAATGTGATCATTGTAAGCCACATGAAGGGGGTCACATAAGTTATAAAAGACTTTCTGTCTTTTGAGAGCAGCTACATGGACTACATGGGCCGTAGACATAATGGCCATGAGCGAACCTCAATGACTTCTATGGGAGAGTTTTCTAGACACTATTCACTTCATCCCCTGACATCACCCCTGCTTTACTCCAAACACCAGGGATTATCTGGCAGTTGCCATCATGTCCTCTCTGGATCTAAAACTGAACTTTTCAAAAAACGAACTCCTTTCCTGTCCCCCATCTACTAACTACCTAAACTTGATATTTCAGTTTCGGTCTGCGGCACTATCATAACTTTTTGTTGCCTTGATTCTTCCTCGTCTTGACTACTGTTATTTATTACTAATTGGACTCCATCTCACTAAACTCTCCCCCCTTCAGGCTCATCCACCTATTCACCCGCTACACCGATGCTTCTAGCATCTATGGCCACTTCACCACTGGTAATGAGGATTGAGCACCTCAGTTCTTGGGATCTTTGTAGGCTCAGTCATTGGGCATCCACTAATCACACTTTTATAACATATCTGTTCAATTTACCATAAAAATCTGTGGTTACACGAGTAGAAAAACTTGGCTGCTGTCTTCCAGAAACAGAACCACACTTATCTATAGATTGTGTGTAGTAATAAAGCTAAATCAGCCCTTTCTCTTCAGTTTTTCTGAGACGTAACATCTGTGTTTGAAAGTCACCATGTGTTTCTTATTCGTGACAAGTTGAAAGGTTTACCTTAAAGGGGTTGTCTAGCCTGACAAACCCTGTGAAACAGACCTGTGCCCCTGAACTTAAAAAAGAAGACTCATCTGTCCACAGTACAGTACACTGCTCATTGCCATCCGCTTCCAGTCCCCGTGGGACCAGGAAGCAGAGGTCGCAATAACGCCTGTACAAGCGTCATAGACGCTTGTTCAGGCGATTTTACTCCCTGAAAAAAGTCTACTTCGTACCTCTCCCGTCTTCAAGACTTTTCTCGAGCTGCACCAACTCTCTGGAATGTTCTGCCCTGAAATATCAGGTCAATTCCCAGCTTCCGTACCTTCACATCTTTTCAGGCTGTACTTCATATCTCCTCATGAACTCCATTCCTACAGACATTCAGTTGAAGATCTGGTCATCAGTATTACAGATGATAATCCCTGAGAAGTAGGGGAGGAGGATGAGGCAGCTCTTTAGCTCAGTGTTGTGAAGTAACTTGTGCTGTGGGATTAGGACAGGTTTTGTGTGTATTAATAGGACAGCGGCCATTTTACCTAATGAATGAGCCATTATAACTAATGAAAAGTATATTTATAATAAAGTAATATTTAAGTATTGTATTTTCATTTTCTTCATTCCTAGAGAACCCCTTTAAGTTGGAACCCCCCTTTAAGGATAGTCTTGGCAGTTGGTGGATAACATAGCCTGGAGAAATGTGCACTCTGCCCGGTATTTAACGAACTTCTGTCTGATAATTATGGTGCTCTTCATAAACAGGTTGTGAACATGGAGTTTGAAGGTGGACAAACGGCTGCATTTACCATGATGGCGTTCACAACTGATCTTGGTGCAAGGAAAACCACAATCTATGGCACAAAGGTAGGGTGTGCAGTCTTGTAATGAGGGGGATTGATATCACTATGTTATTATTCAACTTAAAGGAACTTCATAGTTCAGAGCAGTAGGAGATGAGTGGATTTATGTACAGTTTTGTGGGAAAAGATTCAGCAAAACTTGTATCTTATTTATTTAAATCTCTGCTCTTTCTATGCTTTGGAGTCCAGTGGGCGGTCCTATAAGTGACCTTTATCTCACTATGAACAGTCTAGACTTCTAACCATAGATCAGGATATTCTTTCACTGGTTTACCTTAATGGAAGATAAGTAGATCTTTGGTTGTACAGATTATATGGCTGTCAGGAAAGAAATGAGGCAACTGTAGGCAAAGCAGACAATAGGCACACAGCCTGATGTCATCTGCAGAACCTACATTCTCAGTATACCCAATATTTCTGGTGCCATTCGAAATTTGCTTTGTCCAGCATGGGACATTCTTGACCAATCTCAGCAATTTCCACCTAGTCTATAGACTATAATATATAATGTGTAAAAGTACAGCATGACTTTCCCCAGACATCACCCAATGAGGAAAGTGTAGGTAAGAAAGGTTGGATTCTTACATTTCCATTACTGGAGATAAGCAACTTATTGAAACTTCTTATTGAAATGACACATACTTGACCAAAATCTGTGTGTGTACTCCTGATAAATCCTGATTTAAAGCTTGCTGGTGGATAAACCCATCTCCTGCTTTCTTCTCCTGGAGACTTGCTATAGGCATTGTGTGCAAGTCTGTAGAAGGTCACGACCCATGGGAAGAATCCTTCTGCAGTCTTACTACCATTACAATATGTACACCAAGTTCCTATAGTTTAGTGAAGGAGTGTGTGCCATGTTATAATGCCTCTAGGACTTGGAATGCAAAAGCTAAAGAATAAAGGGATTTGTATAAAAATTTTTTACCAAAACATTTGGAATTTTTTTATATATTTTTTTCTTATATAAAAAATGGACAGTAATACTATCACCACCGTTGAGCTTATAACTAGCATAAGTGAAAATAATACTGTATTCTGTATACACTTCTGATGTGTATCTGCAGTAAAATTGAAAGAAAACTCTACCTAAAACATTTCACGAACCTTAAAAGAGCACAAAACATGCAAAATGTAAAAAATGTTTTAAAAATTCCATGCAATTCCTGCCAATCAGCTGTTTGAAGAGGTTGTGACGTACTGTTGGGCTCTGTGGCCTCTTTACATTCATTCACATTCATTGGTCACATGACCTAGGAGCAACTCAGTCCCATTCAAGTGAATGGGCTTGGGCTACAGTACCAAACACAGCAATGTAAGGGAGTGCATGTATGGCCACTTCACCACTGGTAATGAGTAGTTTTCTGGGCGGGTGTGATGCGTGAAGTGTACTAATATCACCCGCACTGAATCCTGACCCATTCATTTCAATGAGTCTGTGTACATGAGCGTTTTTTCACGCCTCAGTTCTGCGTTGCGTGAGAATCGCAGCATGTTCTATATTCTGTCTTTTTCACGCAGCCATAGCCCCATAGAAGTGAATTAGGCTTCAGTGAAAAACACATTGCATCTGGATGTAATCGCAAGACAGTCTGGATGCAATGCGATTTTCACTGATGGCTGCTAGGAAATGTTGTTTGTAAACCTTCAGTTTTTTATCATGCGCCTGAAAAACGCACCAAAATGCATTGCACCTGCGCAGAAAAATCTAAACAACTGAACACAATTGCAGACAAAACTGACTGAACTTCCTTGCAAAATGGTGCGAGTTTCACTGAATGTATCCTGAGCGCATCCGGAGCCAATCTGTTCGTGTGAAAGGGGCCTCAGTCATCGGGCATCCACTAATCACACTTTTATAGCATATCTGCTCAATTTACCATAAAAATCTATGGCAGAAAAACCTTTTAAATTGGTTACAAGTAGAAAAACATGGCTGCTATCTTCCAGAAACAGAACCACACTTGTCTATAGATTGTGTGTAGTAATAAAGCTCAGCCCCGTCTCTTCAGTTTTGCTGAGAAGTAACATCTGACAGAAGCCATGGACAGGTGTGACCCTGTGTTTGAAAGTCACCATGTGTTTCTAATTCTTGACAAGTTGATAGGTTTACCTTAAAGGGGTTGTCCAGCCTGACAACCCCTGTGAACTGGACCTGTGCTCCTGAACTTAAAAAAGAAGACTCACCTGTCCACAGTACCGGTGCTGCTCCTTGCCAGCCGCTTCCAGTTCCCGTAGGAGCAGGAAGCATCTGGGTCCCATGACTGCTGCAGCCAATCACCGGTCTAAATGCTTACCTCGGCTTGAACACAGCTGCGAATGACCGCAGCAGTCATGGGACTCAACTGCTTCCTGGTCCCACCGTGGCCAGGTGAGTCTTCTTTATGATGTTCAGGAGCACAGTAGCATAGGGGTTGTCGTCTTCAAGAATGGACAACCCCTTTAACATATTAGGAATAATTAAGCTGGGAAATCCTAGGAATGTAAATGCAGCCTCCATGCCAGCCCATCATCCATCATAACTTCTATTGAGTTGAGAGATGTGCAAGGCAATGACAGAATATTTGATTCACTCACACTCTGCTTGTGAAGGGTACAATTTCAATAGTACGATAAACTGAAGATCCAGTGAAGGTAGTTACAACTTTCAGATCATCACTGCATCCAAAGGAAAGTTTCACAGTTGCTTGTCTATGGTTAGCATTGAGGCCTTCAAACATATAGAAGATTAAGTGGGTTGTGAAGGGGTTATATATTAATGACCTATCCTCAGGATTCATCATCAATATCAGATCGTTGGGTCCAGTGGTCCGCACCCCTGTCGATCAGCTGTTTGAAGAGGAGGCAACGCTGGGTGTCGGACTCCCGCTGATTCAATAATAAAGAGCTGTGCTGAGGATAGGTTATCTCTATAAAACCCCTGCACAACCCCTTCAACTTTGACTGGAAGCCGTCTATTTCATTGGCCGACCATCTAATGTGTATCTCCCGTACATAGTTGCCTTTCAACATGCTCTGTTTGTGGTGGGAATGGAGCATGGTGAGTATTCATTTTGGGTGGGGAAACACTAAAGGGCACCATAGAGTGTGGGGGACACTAAGGAGGGATCGTACAGTGTGGGGAGGCACTAAGAGGGCATAATACTTTGTGGGGGCACTGAAGGAGAATCGTACTGTGTTGGGGAGACATTAAGGGGGGTATCATACTGTTTGGATGGCACTAAGCGGACATCAGTAGGGACTAGTGGCATAACTGGAAATGACTGGGCCCCACAGCAAATTTTTTGAATGCCCCCAGCAACTTCTTCAAAACCCCCTCCTCCTGTGCAACCCTCACTCCTGCGGCTAGTCAAGATCGCTCTCTCAGACCAGGCCTGGCAGCCACTTTGTCCATTTCCTACATGTATATACTGTATGTCACTGTATATACTGTCACTGTATATAATGTATTGTATAATTTTTTTTTATTTTTTTTTTAGGGCGGGGGGGTGGGGACCTGACAATAAAATCTTTTAGTCCTCCTGGACAGGCCCTTCTGAGTTAGGGCCTTGTAGCAGCCTCTTCCCTGCTTCCACTATGGCTACACCCCTACTATCTGTGTTATTTAGGCTGTAATATGTTATACCATGGAAAGCACTACTGTCTGCGTGCACGGCAGTCCTGGCAATATATTTCAGAGCTGCTTTGAGTGCTGACAGCGAGGGAATGAGGAGGGAGTAGTTAAATTAAAAAATGGCGATCTGGACTTCTTAAAGGGGTTGTCCGGGTTCATAGCTGAACCCGGACATATTCCCATTTTCACCCAGGCAGCTACCCTGATATGCGCATCGGAGCATTTCATGAATCGTGCATGGCAAATGCTTCTTTTGGTGATCTGGTGATGTACCGGGCTCTCCATGGATAAAGCTAGGTGGAGGTGTCCGCCTAGCAGGGAGCACAGTGACGGCACCGGCTCTAATGGACGGGCTTTAGCACTACCTTAACCTGTAAAACATCAATACAGTGATATAGCGCAGTTCAAGGGAGAGCATTGGGGCAATATCATGCTCATATCAGTGGGGATGCCTGGGTAAAAATTGGGATATGTCAACCCCTTTGAGTGGAGGACTACTCATGTATTACAGCAGATAATAGTCCAAGATCCTGCTGACAGATTCCCTTTAATAAAAATTGCCATGATACGCTACGTGCACCACGAGAGCCCCTCTTTTACAGTTGAGGTGTGTGTATGATAATAAATGTATGATTAGGTGAACAGGTTGATTATGAGTCCAGGATTGGTAGCACAAGAGACGCGCTTTATACCAGAAAACGTCTCCAGCAGTGATTTCTATTCTCCGCCATCCCAGAAGTCCTTGTAGTTTTCCTCCCGGATTTAATCTTGCTTCTATTTTCTGGTTGCAGTCGTGACCTCGCTGACCTCTCCTTATCTCATTATTGTGCCAGCCTGGCCCATTTGTGTAACAAAAGCTCCATTCTCCCAGCAGCGGGGCGGCCCTGTGATGTGGCCCTGCCAGGGTTCCAGTTGTCAGATCGCTTCACAAGATAGGCTTGATGTAAGACACACACGAGAGTGCAGCCCTGGCCCAGAGCCGGCTGTCTGCTTCATATCTTCATTGTACTCTTATAAATTACAAGATGAATTGAGAAGACTAAACTCATTTTGCATGAGGAATCTGCCCATACTGACACCAAGGGGTTAAATATCTGCTGTGTGTGTGTGTGTGTCTGGCCTCCTGTTGGGTATTTATCCTTCTATCAGTATCAGAAGGTTTTAAATTGTATAAGGAGTGGAGATGCTGGAAACCCAGAATACTGCAGGAAGAAAGAATTTCTCATTGGATACTCTAATGAAGTTGGTTTAAAGGGGTTTCTACTGATGACCTATCCTCTGGTATCTGATCAATGGGGGTCCGACACCTGGCATCCCCGCCGATCAGCTGTTTGAGAAGGCATCGGAGCTCGCGGCCTTTTCTTAGCTCACCAAACACAGCGCCGTACATTGTATAGTGGTTGCGCTTGGTATTACAGCTCTGCTCCATTCACTTCAATACCGCTGAGCTGCACCTATGCAACGTGACCGATGAGCATGATGTCACTCGGCCTAAGCAAAGCTGGAAGAAGGCCACGGAGCTACTGCTTCCAAATGGATGCCAAGGTATACTGGTTTTGACTGGATACATGTGTGAAATAGATCAACGGACTAGACAATCCCAAACAGCAGAAAAAAGGCATATATGAGGAAGGCCAACTCTTGTGGCATCTATAGGGGAAATGGGTGTTTGTGAATATGTTTGACATATGCATCAGAAGCTGGCCCTGCATAAATCCCCCTAAGCTTCTAAGCTCCCTCTAGTGGTGACTGCAGACCAGCATCATGTGAGTACACTACAACAGCCCCCTGATCAGATTACTATGATAAAATTACTATGATACAGTCAGTTTGGGCCATGGGGACCTCAGTCAGCCCCGGAAATACGGCCGACACACGGACCATGTTTCTCGGGCCGGTCACGGTCAAGTAAGTGATCCCTTACTGATCGTTTGAGTGACAGGACATGAATATTAAAATCCTGGAAAAACCCCTTTATTTGCTAGTAAGTATGAGCGCTCAGAAATAAGCCATTCCTAACTGGCCATTGTAAATAGGACCTTTTCCTCAGGAAGGTAATTGGGAACAAACGTTTGTAAGAAAGTCCATTTGGCAGATCATCATTTTCCCCAGTGGTCAGGTCACTGGTCGATGGCACATCTTCACGTGTAAATAGTGGATGTGCTGCCTCCTTAATGTAAAGTGTATGCGGGACGAATGATCCTAGTAATGATCCTTTGTTCCCCATCGCTTTCTGTTGGCCCATGTAAAGACTTTTTAAATGAATGCTGATTGGGGGTCATTTACAAAGTGCGCCTCGACAGTTTTAGGTGGAAAAAAGTTGCAATACCCCGTTTTGTGACCTTTTTTTTTTTTTTTTACACCCATGCAAGACAATAGTTTGTTGCATGGGTGTTTTTAAACCATCCTCGCCACCTGAGAGTGATAAGGGACTGGCTATGGCTGGGATTACGACAATATAGAATAGGGGCTGGAGTTGTTTTTACCCCAGGCACATGGACTTCTGGAGGTTCATCTAGTGTATGACATGGCCTGAGCCTTGTCATAAATTAGACGCTTTCTCTGCCAGCGCAGGGGGGAAACAAATACTGACGTAAAATCCAGTCTTTGTTAGGGCCCTGCTTTGGGCCATGGAAAAGGACCCATGGTAACAGACAGTCCTCCTCTCTAGATTGCTTTTAGCAGCAACTCATAAACTAGTTCCATATTTAGCTGCAGGAAACTTCTGTGGGAGGATTTCACTTCCTCTTACAGTATGGAAGGCAATGTGCTTGTGAGCTGGTTAGTTACCTAAAGCTGATACTGCGGCAAGGAAAATAATTACAAGTTCCGTTATGTTACAGGAATATATGTGAGGATTTATATACATGATGATTTCTATACGTGAGGATTTCTATACCTGATAATTTCTAGTTGCATACTTGTAAGTGGGGATTTATATATGTCATGATTTACAGGTATATAAGTGAGGATTTACATACCTGGTGAATTATATACCTGGTGATTTATATATGTGAGGATTTAGAAAACTGGTGATTTACATACCTGGCGATTAGTGATGATCGAGCACTAAGGTGCTCGTATGCTCGGGTGCTCTGGCCGAGCACTCAGGGGTGCTCGAGTGCTCGGCCGAGCCCCCGAGCATAATTGAAGTCTATGGGAGTAAACCAGGCACCCCCACTCGGAAGAGCTCACAAGTGCCCCAAATTTAAAGAAAAAACACACACAGACATACTTACCTTCCCTGACAGCTCCCGACCTGCTCCAGCAGGAAGACGGCGCGCAGAGTGGTAATTTTTACTACAGCGCCACCTGCCGGACGGGAAGAGGGATCTGCAGGGAAAGGTAAGGACGGATCCGTCATGACCCCAATGCAAGTCAATGGGGACGGATCCGTTCACCATTGTGTCACACCAAACGGATCCGTCCCCATTGACTTGCATTGGGGTCATGACAGATCCGTATAGGGGACTCGAGCTTTGGCCGAACATCGAGTGCACCCGAGCGTAGGCATGCTCGGCCGAACAGCACTACTGGTGATTTATATATGTGAGGATTTATATACCTGGTGATTTATATATCTGGTGATTTATACACCTGGTGATTACATACTGTACCTGGTGATTTATATATCTGGTGATATACATACCTGGTGATTTACATACCTGGTGATTTATATATTGTGCCTGGTGATTTACATACCTGGTCATTTACATACCTGGTCATTTACATACCTGGTGATTTATATGCCTGGTGATTTATATACCTGGTGATTTATATGCCTGGTGATTTATATACCTGGTGATTTATATACTGTACCTGGTGATTTACATACCTGGTGATTTACATACCTGCTGATTTATATACCTGGTCATTTATATACTGTGCCTGGTGATTTACATACCTGGTGATTTACATACCTGGTGATTTATATACTGTGCCTGGTGATTTACATACCTGGTGATTTATATACTTGGTGATTTATATACTGTACCTGGTGATTTACATACCTGGTGATTTACATACCTGGTGATATACATACCTGGTGATTTATATACCTGGTGATTTATATACCTGGTGATTTATATAACTGGTGATTTACATACCTGGTGATTTACATACCTGGTGATTTACATACTTGGTGATTTATATACCTGGTGATTTACATACTTGGTGATTTATATACTGTACCTGGTGATTTATATACCTGGTGATTTATATACCTGGTGATTTACATACCTGGTGATATACATACCTGGTGATTTATATACCTGGTGATTTATATACTGTACCTGGTGATTTATATACCTGGTGATTTATATACCTGGTCATTTATATACTGTGCCTGGTGATTTACATACCTGGTGATTTACATACCTGGTGATTTACATACCTGGTGATTTACATACCTGGTGATTTATATACTGTGCCTGGTGATTTACATACCTGGTGATTTATATACTTGGTGATTTATATACTGTACCTGGTGATTTACATACCTGGTGATTTACATACCTGGTGATATACATACCTGGTGATTTATATACCTGGTGATTTATATACCTGGTGATTTATATAACTGGTGATTTACATATCTGGTGATTTACATACCTGGTGATTTACATACTTGGTGATTTATATACTGTACCTGGTGATTTATATACTGTGCCTGGTGATTTATATACTGTGCCTGGTGATTTATATACCTGGTGATTTATATGCACAAGTTCTTCTAATGGAAGGACACAAGTGTCTGCACCTCAAGAGCACATTGTAAAATCTTAGTTATTTTTTCTGCCATGTTAAGCTATTCTATGCATAAACACCTGAAAACAATCTTTATGGAAACTGTGTTTTCGGATTACGTCGCTTCCACTAGAAAATACTTTAAATCTGCTGAAACTTTAAATCTTTATTGAATTTGTAATCAAGTTGCATTATCCCATCAGTGGGCATTTTCTGTTATACCTGTAAATGTTATCTGTATAAATATCATATTCTGATATCAGGCCATGACTATTATACCAAACTGAGCGGTATTACATGGACTCTGCTGATCAATTCATGCAGACGCAGGCCATCACAGTTGCATTTGCTAGATGTTCCTTCTCCTCTATGAGACACTAATTCACTGACGTGTAGAGCTTCCTTTCTCTTTAAGGATGCTTTCACACATCTGGTTTTTGTCTTGTTTTTCTGTACTTTTGGTTTAGGCTTTGTTTTTTTACAGTAAAAACTCCAACTCCAGATGTTAGCTAAAGGTCTATGGGAAACATGAAATGCTGGACACACAAGCTTTTTTTTTTTGCACCTGATGTTTTTGTTAATTAGGTGATGTTTTTTGCAGGAAAAAACACAGATGTTATGCCATTTTATTTCCTGGTAAAAACAAAATGCGTAAAGACCACAAAAAAAGTTTTTTTTGAGCAATTGCAGTGTTGTGCCCAGTTGCTGCAGAAGATCAAAATGCCCACCCTGGATGCTTTAGGACATCATAATACATCTCAGCTGCTAGAGAACTTCATAATACACACCTCAGTTGTTGCAGATCCTTATAATGTATACCTCAGCTGCTGTACAACTTCATAATACACACCTCAGCTAATGTACAACATCATAATACACACCTCAGCTAATGTACAACATCATAATACACACCTCAGCTGCTGCAGAACCTCATAATACACACGTCAGGTGCTGCAGAACATCATAATACACACGTCAGGTGCTGCAGAACATCATAATACACACGTCAGGTGCTGCAGAACATCATAATACACACGTCAGGTGCTGCAGAACCTCATAATACACACCTCAGGTGCTGCAAAACATCATAATACACACGTCAGGTGCTGCAGAACATCATAATACACACGTCAGGTGCTGCAGAACATCATAATACACACGTCAGGTGCTGCAGAACATCATAATACACACGTCAGGTGCTGCAGAACATCATAATACACACCTCAGCTGCTGCAGAACCTCCTAATACACACCTCAGCTGCTGCAGAACATCATAATACACGTCAGGTGCTGCAGAACATCATAATACACACGTCACGTGCTGCAGAACATCATAATACACACGTCAGGTGCTGCAGAACATCATAATACACACGTCAGGTGCTGCAGAACATCATAATACACACGTCAGGTGCTGCAGAACATCATAATACACACGTCAGGTGCTGCAGAACCTCCTAATACACACCTCAGCTGCTGCAGAACATCATAATACACGTCAGGTGCTGCAGAACCTCATAATACACACATCAGCTGCTGCAGAACCTCCTAATACACATCAGTAGCTGTACAACATCATAATACACACCTCAGCTGCTGCAGAACCTCATAATACACACCTCAGCTGCTGCAGAACCTTGTAATACACACCTCAACTGCAGAACCTCATAATACACACCTCAACTGCAGAACCTCATAATACACACTTTAGCTGCTGCAGAACATCATAATACATACCTCAGCTGCTGCAGAACATCATAATACACACCTCAGCTGCTGCAGAACATCATAATACACACCTCAGCTGCTGTACAACATCATAATACACACCTCAGGTGCTGCAAAACATCATAATACAAACGTCAGGTGCTGCAGAACCTCATAATGCATACTTTAGCTGCTGCAGAACATCATAATACACCCCCCAGATGCTGCAGAACCTCATAATACACATGTGAGCTGCAGGAGAACTTCATAATACACCTCAGCTGCTGCAGAACCTCCTAATACACACCTCAGCTGCTGCAGAACCTCCTAATACACACCTCAGCTGCTGCGGAAAAGACTCACCTGTGAATACACCCATAGATTGTCATGGCCATGTAAAAAAGTCAGTCACACGGCTATTACTCAATAAGGTCTAAGGCTGTTACAAGCCTATTACAAGTTAAGTGACTAGTATAAATGTACTCAGTGTACAGCCTTGTGCTTTTATACAATCACAGAACTCCCTATAGGCGTCTAATGTGTATGAGAAATTCTTCCTACACGCTTCAGCACTGGACATTTCTGGATAATCAGTGGTGATTCAGTACTTGACTGAAGATTATATTATATCAGATGAGCACCAGGAATACAAGGGAGACCTTTGTGTTGCTGCAGTCTAACAGTGACCTCTGTTGGACGGTCAAGGAACAGTTTATAGACCAGCTTTTTGCTGGAATGAAATGTTGGGAGTTGCAAAGTACCTGGAAATTTGGGGGCTGTCTCATTTTTATATATAATATTACGGTAAAGACTTAGGTCTCTTAATAATTTTGGTGCCAGACCCGAAATGTTCACTAGCAAGGATGTTGATGTAGATTTCAGGTATAAGCTACACCGATTTCCTGGTGGTTGATAAATGTCCTCCATATTGTTCAGTTAGGGCAACAATGCATTTCAGGCATAATTGCGGCATTGTGGATAAGCCAGTGTCATCTTGGAGCCTTGTGTGTTATATACAGATTTGATATCCACTGTTCCCTCTAACCTGCGGCCCACCAGCTTTTGCAAAACTAAAACTCCCAGTATAACCTGATAGCTGTAGGCTGACTGTGCATGCTGGGAGTTGTGGCTTTGCTCTCTGGAATTGAGAGAGTTAGGCCCCATTCACACGACCGCATCTATTCCGTGATCCATATAAAAATGGAACGGAAGACATACGGAAAGTCTTCCGTAGTGTTCCGCATTTTTGCGGACCCATTGACTTTAATGGGGCTACGGAGGTGATTTTGCGGCCAAGTATAGGACATGTTTCATTTTTTTTTGCCGGAGAACTTCCGTAATATATGGATTTTTTTTTTCTCCTATGGAAAAATGAATGGATCCGTATGGTTCCGCATCTTATCCGCAAAAATGCGGATAAGATGCGGAAATGTACATACGTTCGTGTGAATGGGGCCTTATACATATCAAACTCTGCAGCAGGTAAAGCCGTTCCTGCGCTCGTTAGTCTGCTGTTATAACACTCTCCTTTCCAGAGTGTACACTATTGATATCCACCCTTTGTATACAGAGACATAATTACTATATACCTTCCACAGGAGGCGTAATAATAGACGAAGCCGATCTGGGTCTCATTATGTTGCGGTGTAAACACCTGAAGGAGGCTCCTTCCAGGAATTCCCTTATGGGGCTATAGGCCACAAGTGTGGTTCTGAAGGTAATCTGATACCAAGCTCTTTGCAGACAGCTAGGCCTCTCCTAGGCTTGTGGGGGAGATTGTTCCATGGGAGATATTTGTAAAGAGCTTGATGATCATGGTTCACGCTGCATGTCTTGTCACATTGGGAGCAGATGATTTCAACAAAGCATCTTTTCTGTGCACGGCTTTGACCTAGATCCTTAGACAGGAGGCCTTCTTGTGTGTCACACCTAGGCTAGGAAGAGATCTCTGTCCACAAGGTTGGATTTGGAGAAACCTGGCCGATGGACAGACCGCTGATTTACATCATGTTAAAGGATAAAAAAACAGGAGAGATATCATAGGCAGGACCACAAGGTAATACTCGGCACAAGCGGGCAAATACAGTCCGCTCACCTTGTGTCGTGCTGAGGGTACAACAACCTGTAATGAAGTTCAGGAGAAGGTTCACCCGCCTCCCGCTATCCCTCCGGTATTGAGTAGAGCTAGAACTAACAATTGAGGGTAGGGAAACAACAGGACTTGTAGCGGCTCCACAAGGATAAATTAAACACTCTATTGCTGAACAGACAACGCGTTTCAAAATCATACAGCTCCCTTTGTCAAGTCAAACATACCATCCTGTGACTCTGTGCTTGGAAAGCTGCGAGGAAGGCGTGGCAATTATCGGAGGGTCCTAGTTGTCAGACAGACAGAACCCCCTGCGACCTGACTTTTTCTCAGGATAGGATATCAATATCACAGTCTTGGAAAACCCCTTTAAAAATAACTTTCCGGACATCTAGAGTTCTTTCAAGTTATGTGGGGGCATTCACGTCCATAGCATAAAACCTGAAAGGCTGGTTTATGTTGAACAGGTGTTATGCAAGACTGTCACATAGTCATTCAGATCAGAGACATTGGAATTGTGTATTTCAGCTCTTGTACATGAGCCAATGATGGGCTTTTAAAGGGGCTGTTAGTTTCATCTAATGTTTCATAATTGTGTGACTTTTTCCTATAATAAATGTATATCCATGAAGAGCTCTCCTAGGCCTATGATAAATGATGAGAGTCCACCATGTATCATGTAGACAAGACTGTTATAGAATACTGATTTCTATGTGGCGGTGTAATAAAGAAAGAGATGTTTTAATGGTTAAAGGGGTTGTCTTAATTCAGCAAATGTCATTTATCATGTAGACAAAGTTGATACAAGGCACTTACTAATGTATTGTGATTGTTCATATTGCTTCCTTTGTGGCTGGATTCATTTTTCCATCACATTATACTCTGCTTGTATCCATGGGTTACGACCCCCCTGCAATCCATCAGTGGTGGTCGTGCTTGCACACTATAGGAAAAAGCGAACCATTGGTGCTCTTTCCTGTAGTGTGCCAGCACAGCCACTGCTTATGGTTTGCAGAGTGCTCGGAACTTCCACATTGTTGGAAAAATGAATCATTCCAGCAAATGAAGCAATATGAAAAACAATACATTAGTAAGTGCCTAGTAACTTTCTGTACATGATAAATGCCATTTGCTGAAGTGAGACAACTTCTTTGAAGTGTCCATTTCAAGAATGTGCCCTCCTTCCCTTTCACTTACTTTAGACAGCTTAGAATCTGCTTGGTCTTTCTATCTTTACTGCGTTGGAAATCGTCTCTTCATCGACCATACATACCAGGAAATCTAAACAAGCAGAACTGCAGTGTAAAGCATGGAGGAAAAGAATATTAGTATGAGCCTCAGATGAGACAGTAGATGGAGTTCAGACTATGCCATTCAGGTCACTGATATTAGCACACATCGGCACAACGGTTTTACCCCTTACATGACTACTGTCACCATAAGCATGAGGCCTGTTTCATGGAATTACAGTGATCTGATTTGGGACAGACATATTCAATTAGATTATAGATCATATACAAATCAAGATATATTTATTTCTTTTTTATCTTTATTATTACTTTTCCTAAAAGGACTAAATTGTGTGTGATAATTACAGGGGTTCACTTTCTCTGGAGGACCTGTCCTTATCCTGATTTACATGGATAGATGACTGATTTCAATTTAAAATGTGTAATGCTTCTTTTCCTCTGTGGTGGCGCTGCAGAGGAACTCTTGATACCAGTTCTCCTCAGATGCCTGCTCGGAGTCCCAGCAGTGGGACATGTTGAGATGAGCATATTTTTGGGGGACCCTTTATCCTGTCTAACTTTATAATAATATTAAAGGGGTTTTCAAGGCTTGTTATATTGATGACCTATCCTCAGGATAGGTCATCAATATCAGATCAGTGTGCGTCCGACACCTGTCTCCTGACATAGCAGCAGCGAGCAGGAAGAGAGACAGGAGACGACACACCTTCTCTTCAAACGGCTGATCAGTAGGGGTGTCTGGGTGGGACACCTGTCGATCTGATATTGATGACCTATGTTGAGGATAAGTCACCAATATTAAAAGCCTAGAAAACCCCTTTAAAGAAAGAGGTTGTCTAATGAAGACAACCTGCATCCATGTGATCTGATAGGGCATCTGGGCATCATGGAGGTGGGGTGAGGGTCCCCAAGTATATGAGTCAGGATGGAGAGGCAGTCCTAAATGGCCCCCATGTAATACTACATTTCCCCTGAAGTGGCCGCTACAGAGGAACTGTCTGGCTGGTCACAACTACCCCCTGTCAAAATCTTCCCATATAATTATGATTGTTATAGACAGAGTCTATCACATGGATGGAGCTGACATTCCTCTTTGGTCCTTGAAGTCCACCTCCAGGCTTGCTGAATACACACTTTTCGGTTTGCCGCCTTTTCTTCACTTCTTTGTGTCTTTTCTTTTTCCTCTTGCACTTAAGTTGTTTGCTGATTGATTCATTTAAAAGCAAACAGCTTATCTATTGGCTCGCTGCAGTCACCTTGTAAGCTGATACCTGCTGCTTGAAGCAGGAATAGAATGCGAGTAGTCTTTCCACCTTGAGGCAACAGAAGCCTTGGCAGCCAGATAACAGACACGATACTGTAACTTAGCACTGCTTGTTGTAGCTCCTCAGACTCTGATTCCTAAAAATCCACAGAGATCACCAAAGTCTTGTCACTAACCGTAATCACTGCCCTTAGCATGTACAGTCCATGGCCGCCAGTCATGACTGATATTAGCATCAGAGTATGAGGAAAGAGATTTGGCTAAATTCTTTCTTTTTATTCTTAGTTACATTACATTCTCGTTGTGCCTCAGGATGAAGATCTGAAAGCATTCTTATTTATCTTGGGAGGAGATTTCTTCTGTGCTCACTGTCGCCCCCTGTCGTGCACTGTGTTGAGCTACCAGGAGGAGGAGTAGGGGGGAGGAAGGTGATAACTGCCCTGGTTGAATATATCTGATACTACTATGTGGCTAGGTTCACATCTGTTGAGCAGGTTCCTCCCAAAAAAAAAAGGACAAAATACTGCTGCATGTAACGGTCCGGCATCATGATGGTAGTCACGGCAAACACATGGCGAATCCCTTTATAATGAATAGGACTATCAGGTGCCAGCAGTGTCCAGCATTGGCCGGATCCAACAGTTCCAGTATTGTGTCCCTATGCTGGAACAGAATACTGGAATCCTAGCATATGTGCACTTAGCCTTAAAGGGTTTGTGCAAAAGTTGTGTGTGTTTGTTTGTTTGTGTGTGTTTGTGTGTGTGTGTGTGTGTGTGTGTGTGTGGGGGGGGTTGGTGGTTGGCAAATCCCCCCACTTGGCTATGCCCATAAAGGGAAGCTTACTTCCTGGTGCTGTCTCCCCGCTCCTTCTCCTCCTGGCCTGTGATGCTTCACTGGGCTCCCTCAGTGAAAACATCCAGTTTGACATGGCTGCAGCCAATCATTGGCCGCGGTGGTGACTGGATCCCCTTGTATCATGTGACCATTGGTCATGACGTAAGGGGAGCCAGTCAGCTTTGTGGCCAGTGATCGGCTGTAGCCATGTCAAACCGGATGTTTTCAGCAAGGGAGCCCATTTGCAGGTCAGGAGAATCAGAAGTGTGGAGCCAGTGCCGGGAAATAAACGTCCCTTTACAGGTTTGGCCAAGTGGTGGATTGTGGTGGTGGGGTTCCTAACAAACCCCTCCTCTCCCCACATTCTTTAATAACCCCTTTTAAACTGCCTGCAGTCACCACTAGAGGGAGCTCAAAAAGATTTTCCCAGAAACACAACAAGATAGGTGAGATAACCGTCTGATTGATGTGGGTCTCACTGCTCACAATCATCACATGGTATACATCACAGCCACTTGTCGTAAGAGTTGTGGTGCAGCTTTGTCAGGCGTCGCACTGGATGATCTGCACCAATTCATAGTGTAGGTTATACATTGTCAATTTCAAGGCTAGGTGCAGTTTCTCTTTAAGTGGTTGATTAACTAGTAAGTGTGTGACAAAGGCAAGGGTTGAAGTCATTACCTGTGATTACTAGTTTAGCTACTGGGGAGATTGTCCGCTCTATCGGAATAGTTACTGTGACATTTGTGAGATGGGAGTAAATGTTTCTCCTTTCAGCATTGGTTGCTGCATCAGCTCTGTTTATAGCCTAAAGCTTTATCTGTCTTTACAACTCGTCCCCTGTGCTTTCAGGCACAAAAACAAGATTTTACTGTTTGCAGGTAGAATCTGTACAGTTGCATTGCCATAACTAGAGTACTGACTGTAATACAGAGGATGGCCACAGACAAGTGACCTTTCACACAGGAGAGCGGCAAGGGTAGGAAATCAGACTGGACTATGTTAGGTCCTCACAGTTCACAATACAATCCTGTGGAATGAGATTGTAATAAATAAACTCTCTGCGATCAGATATGAAACGGGTCCTCAGAAGCTACAGAAATGCAGCAGCAGAATGAATATGGATCTGTGCTTGGATTTAAATGGTGAACCATTTTGCAAGAATATGTGAGGGACGTCTTCCCGATTAGTAACCATGAGGAATATAGAAAAAAAATCACTGTAGACACCACTCCACATTCCTTTAAATCAGTTTTTCTAGAGTTACTCTAGTATCTTTTAAAATCTGATTAATATGGCAACTAAAGGGATTCTTCGCTTTGGACAGTTGTTGTTTTCGAAGGTACTTTGACAAAAAGCTGATTATACTGCGTTCCTGCTGCAACACCTAGTGATCAGAGGTAATCCATCTGGCAACATGGATTACAGCTGCAGCGCCACTACAGGAGGAAACAAGTATTACAAGTATTCCTAATTTAAATCAGTAATGCAGGACAGATCAGGTCTTCCAAAGCCAGAGACGCTCTTTGTAACTACTACAGATTCTGGGAAAAAAAGATAAGAATCCACAGGGAGCTCCCGCCTCTATTAAATCATAAATCATATTATAAAGTATATGAATGTAATAGAATATTTTTTTCTAAACTGGAGAACTCCTTTAAGCTGACCATACCCTTTAGATAAAAATCATCTGAACCTGACGGTTTCTGCAGGATTGGTGACGAAGTCAGGAAAAAGGAGGAATAGGCACATTGTATTCCAAGAGATGTGACAGCAACTCATTCTCCTCTCCCCATTAACCATAATATGCATGTTTTGTTTAGAGTCTAGAGGACTAGTTGACCAGCTTCAGAGGTAGAGCAAAGTAACATGATCAATCTTGGGAAGGCTGGTTGACAGGGACGAGATACCTGACAACTTCAGATGAATGAGGGTAGTTAGGCAGGATATCCATAACAATCAGTCTGTCTCTTTTCTTATCATTTCCCATCTCAACCAGCATTATTAATCAGATTTTTTTCTTTGTTTAGCATTGCAGTACAGGTATAGGAGTGTGTCACCGTTCCTTGTCATACTGCAGAACAATCAGTCCAGGACATCCAGTTATGTTGACATTTGCAGCATATCGATGTCATTTGGCTGGGCCAGGACTGAGTTAATATTTGTCTGTCTTTGGGTGTGGTACTTGGTGATACTTTGTTCTTTCTGTTTCCAGATATAGGATTGTCAGACTTGATCTGCTGCTTGTTATGTCCCACCCAAAGATTCATACATCTCCACAGAAGTCACCACTGTAAACATCGCAGAACAAGTTGATAAGATATCTTTTCTTTGCCTCCTGAAGATAATACCTTGTGCATGGTCCCCCATTGCTGTGGTCGCTGTTATGGTGGCCTAAGTATGGAGAGGAGTATGGCTATGTTGTCAGCTTTAAATCATGCCTCCCCCAGTTACTGATTAATTAGGGATTAGGGTGCATTTATCAATGGAATTGCTCCAATGTTTTGGCAAATGTGCACTGACAAAATAATGTATATATACAGTATATTGACCACACCCTTTATTTCCATTTTTTTACATCTTGAAATTTTTATTGTCTTGAGGAAAATCCCCGTGAATGATTTACTAAAGGTTTCTGGCATTTTTAGGCCTCATTCACACGTCCGTATAAAAAACGGAAGAAAAACGGATCCGCAAAAAACTGACAGTTTTCCAGGATGTGCAAAAATACGGACGTGTGAATGAAGCCTTAGGCCCCATTCAGACGGCCGTATTTCATGGCCCGATACGGGCCGTGAAATCCCGGCCTGTACGGCCCCAGAGGACGGGAGCGCACGGCGTCATTGGTTGCTATGACGCCGTGCGCTTCCTGAGGCCGCCGCTGTACAGTGAAACAGTATCGTATCAGGCCGTGAAATACGGCCGTCTGAATGGGGCCTTAATAGAAGAAAAGTGGAGGAAGACTACAGCAGGCACAACCTCCTGTAGTTTAGCAGCAGGGGTGTATTCCGCGATTGACTTGCGCCCTCTTGAGGAATAAGGCACACACTACACTGCAGCGTAAGAAAGACTGAAGCTGGAGAACATAGGAAACAATATAATTTTCCAATAGATGTTGCCTGATCAGATTCAATCCATCACTCTTGTCTTTTGCTTATTTCCTACATACAGAGGCTTGTATAAAATCAGATCATAAGTAGCAAGGAAAGAAGCCTTCAGCTAGGACATCAACACAAATAGGACCATTCTAACTCCTTGGCAATGTCCACCATAATTGTCCTGCACTGGAAGCTAGTATTAAGAAACCAGTGCAGTGCAATGTTCTCGGGGGCACAGGGGAATTTACTGCTTTTCTTTAATACCGCTCCCAAAAATGAAATAAAAGTTACATTAAAAGTGCCCTGTCTGACCCAGGAAGAAGTAGAGCTGCGTCTTAAAAAGATTAAAATAGACCTGATGGCATACACCCCCGTATCCTAAGAGAATTAAGTAATGTCATCGCCAGACCCTTATTTCTGATATTTAAGGACTCTATACTGACGGGGAGTGTCCCACAGGATTGGCGCATAGCAAATGTGGTGCCAATATTCAAAAAGGGTCCAAAAACAGATCCCGGGAACTATAGGCCGGTAAGTTTAACATCTGTCGTGGGTAAACTGTTTGAAGGTTTTCTAAGAGATGCTATCTTGGAGTACCTCAATGAAAATAAGCAAATAACTCCATATCAGCATGGCTTCATGAGGGAACGGTCATGTCAAACCAATTTAATCAGTTTCTATGAGGAGGTAAGTTCTAGACTGGACAGCGGCAAATCAATGGATGTCATATATCTGGACTTCTCCAAAGCATTTGACACGGTACCACATAAAAGGTTAGTATATAAAATGAGAATGCTTGACCTGGGAGAAAATGTCTGCATGTGGGTAAGTAACTGGCTCAGTGATAGAAAACAGAGGGTGGTTATTAACGGCACATACTCAGATTGGGTCACTGTCACTAGTGGGGTACCACAGGGGTCAGTATTGGGCCCTATTCTCTTCAATATATTTTTTAATGATCTTGTAGAAGGCTGGCACAGTAAAATATCAATTTTTGCAGATGACACTAAACTGTGTAAAGTAATTAACACGGAAGAAGACAGTACAGTGCTACAGATGGATCTGGATAGACTGGAGGCTTGGGCAGAGAAGTGGCAGATGAGGTTTAACACTGACAAATGTAAGGTTATGCATATGGGAAGGAATAATGCAAGTCACCAGTACATACTAAATGGTAAAACATTGGGTAACTCTGACATGGAAAAGGACCTAGGAATTTTAGTGAACAGCAAACTAAGCTGTAGAAACCAGTGTCAGACAGCTGCTGCCAAGGCCAATAAGATAATGGGTTGCATCAAAAGAGGCATAGATGCCCGTGATGAGAACACAGTCCTGCCACTTTAAAAATCACTAGTCAGACCACACATGGAGTACTGTGTACAGTTCTGGGCTCCTGTGAACAAGGCAGAGATAGCAGAGCTGGAGAGGGTATAGAGGAGGACAACTAAAGTAATAACTGGAATGGGTGGACTACAGTACCCAGAAAGATTATCAAAATTAGGCTTATTCACTTTAGAAAAAAGAGGACTGAGGGGAGATCTAATAACTATGTATAAATATATCAGAGGTCAGTACAGAGATCTCTCCCATCATCTATTTATCCCGAGGACTGTGACTGTGACGAGGGGACATCCTCTGTGCCTGGAGGAATGAAGGTTTGTACACAAACATAGAAGAGGATTCTTTACGGTAAGAGCAGTGAGACTATGGAACTCTCTGCCTGAGGAGGTGGTGATGGTAAAAGAGTTCACTAAAAGAGTTCAAGAGAGGCCTGGATGTATTTTTGGAGGGTAATAATATTACAGGTTATAGTTACTAGAGAGGGGTTGTTGATCCAGGGAGTTATTCTGATTGCCTGATTGGAGTCGGGAAGGAATTTTTTTCCCTAAAGTGGGGAACATTGGCTTCTACCTCACAGGGGTTTTTTGCCTTCCTCTGGATCAACTTGCAGGATAACAGGCCGAACTGGATGGACAGATGTCTTTTTTCGGCCTTATAAACTATGTTATAAACTATGTTACATAAGTACATAGACAGTACATATCCCAAAAAGGTAGCAATGACAACAACTCATCCCATAAAAGCCCTGACACAGCTACATCAACAGTAAAAGAGATGCAGACTATTCCTGGGATGCAGTGACACAAACACAAATGAATAAAAAAAAATCATTGTGGAAAAGAAGTAATCAAAAAAACAAAACCTCAAAAAAATAATGGTAGATCTACTGTTATATCTAACAGTTACGGCTCTTGGCTCCAGACCCGGCAGTTGCTCCATCTGTTTCCTACACGTATATACTGTGTGTCATGTCACTGTATATACTGTCAATGTATATAATGCATTGTGTAATACTGTGGAGGGGGCCCTGACCATGAAATCTTTGTCCTCCTCCTGGGTGGGACTTTTCTGAGTTCGGGCCCTGTAGCATCTGCTTCTCCTGCTTCCACTAACTATGCCCCTGCTTTAGGGGTTAAAAAGCAGTGGTTAGGTAGGGGTGATGCATTAGGGTTGTGCTCTGGTTTTTGCATTGATCAGAGATTCTAACAAACGACATTAAGAGGCCTATTTTTGGAGTATCTGGAGGCTTAATCATGCGTTGCCAAACTTGCCTCTTGTGTCTTTATGTATTGTGAGGAATGTACGCCAGGTCACATCTACAGGCCCGTACAAGACTCTGAAGTCCTGCTTCACATTCCTGTTGTCACAGTGTCAGAGAACCAGTTTTTGTGCCCCCCAGGTAGAACATCCAACCATTCATGAATCTCTTGTTGCAATATGTTACCACACTTCTTTACTGTTTATTGCATTTTTGTACTCTTGTTTAGCACCAGATGTTTTTTCTTATGGCGCATGTAGACATAACTGTTGGCCTGAATTATGTTGGTGATCTTGGGCAACATATGTGTGGGATCATATTATTCCATTGAAGGAAACAATAATTGAACGAGTTGGACTTTAATCCATATCATCCCTTGTTTCGCTGGAGATAAGTGGCTCCAGAGGTGTGGCTGCTGCTCGTCAGGCTCCATGCATAATTATGATCTTCTTGTTTGAATGCAGAAGATAGACATGAGTTTTTCACGACATCTGCCGGCTAAATGATTGCTGAAGCTGACTTCTATCTCGGGCTGTATTCACAAGGTGTTGTCACATTGCGATTTTTGCTACATTGGTTTGCATAAATCAAATGCAGAAATGCATTATGACTGCACAGTGTAAATGAACCCTTATATCCAGCTTTAATGTCCTCCAAATTTAACAAAGCCAATTTGTTGTTAGAGATGAACTGTGGGGGCTGGGACCCCTTGGCAATATTATCTGGGGAAGAGAAAATAAATGATTCAGTTTTGACCAGTAGTGTTATGATCTGAATAAGGTAAAGGCTGATAGATGGATGGGATGGATTAGATTGGGTGGATTAGATTGGATGGATTAGATTGGTGAACTCTTTGGGACTTGCAGAAGGCTTCCCTAGACAGCGTCTGAAATACAGGACTACCTTGCTGGATGTTGGGAGGGATGAATCCCCACTGTCACCTAATATTCCCTTATCAAAGCCTATAGCAGTGGTGACGAACCCATGGCACGGGTGTCAGAGGTGGCACTCAGAGCCCTCTCTGTGAGCACCGGCACCCGGGAAAAAGTCTATGCTGTACCAATATGCCTTTTCCTGCCAGTCATCAGTGCAGGGCGCTCTATGAACGGCACAGGCAGCGCACTGAATACAGGCAGGCTATTATAGCTAAATGATAAAGTACATGGAAGATATACTATATTGGACTGTAGTGTTCAGGGTAAATTGCTGAGTTGGCACTTTGCAATAAATAAATGGGCTTTGAGTTGCAGTTTTGGCACTCAGTCTGCAAAGGGTTCGCCATCACTGCCCTATAGAGTCCCAGAAAAGTGGATGTCAGCCACCATCCAGTCTGTTACCTCTTTAAGAAGCCCATGTAGTGCGTATTGCACACTTTTATACCCTTCTGTGGAGCCCCAGGAGGGTTTCTTCTATTGGCCTTTGGAGCCCACATCCATATTCTGTCGTCAGCATAGAGGATTTAGTCAGCCCCCGTGGCAGGCAAATTCCCCAGTCTGTCTACTTGTGCATCGTCTCACCAGTCAGTGTGTCACCTCTGGCACTCTACAGAGATGTGTTCCCGGAGCTCATGGCCATATTCAGTGCCTCCAGGCAGTGATGAGAGGCACACACAAGTGTCCATCAGCACAGAGCAGAGGAGCCAGGATGGTAGGAGGTGCAGAGGACACTTCCACAGAGGGACTGCTAGCTGCTCATGAGCAGGTTTTTCGTTCTGTGGAATAAGGGAAGGGCACGCTCCATCAATCATTGTGTTCCACCATTCTGTTTAACTGTATCTGCATCCTGATGAAGCATATAGTTGAAAGTGGACAAATTGGGACATGCCTGGGTCTTCCCAGGATAGTGCCCATAATCTGAGACATTTGGGAGTTATGCATGTGGGGAAGGTTCCTCTATCATGGTCATGTCCTCCTCCCATCTGTTCAATCCTGTTTTTCCCTTCTCCTTGTTTTTCCCTTCTCCTACTGTATGGGTACATTACATAGTGTAGAGATCCATCTGAAGGAGGTAAGTGGGCTCACGCAATATGATCAAAACGTTCCCCAAGAACCTCAAATTTCTTACTATAGTAATTGTAAAAATATGTAGAATAAAGGCATCACGTGTATGCAATCATTTGCTGCGGCGAGGAGGAGGGATGAGGGACTCATTTAGTACCTCACACATTACACTGATGAATGCAGTACTCTTCTTTATCAAGGCCTATCAAGAGAACAATAGAGCTGTCATACTGTTATTCTAATTCTACTAATCTACTATTTTGCTAACATCTTCTCACAGCAGCAATAAACTGAGAGTGGGTTCCCTATCTATATAGGAATATTATCTCTCTGTGCTGACTGCTACAAAAGGACAATATTCTATATTTCAGTATACTACTACCGAACCAGGCAAAAATGAGTTTAAGAAAAAATGCCATTCTGACAGAAGTATCCCTGTAAGGTGCCTGCCCCTTAGTACATTTGGCACATGAGTTATTCAAGACTAATGGTGGGGTTTACACAGTCAAAAGAGGAGCCAATGGTTGGTAAGGAAGCGTTTCTTCCTGACAGTCAGCTGCTTGTTCTGTGAAGGAGACCGGTGTATTTACATGTGGCAATCACCTCCACAGTAGGACAAGCAATGGCTGCCGTGATCAACCAATGAATGAGCGCTTCACTTGTTCGTAGAGTGATCTGCTGCACCTTTAGACGGGCAGATTGTTGGAAGCGAGCGTTGTCCCTGAATCTTCATCCCTGATAATCTCCGACTATCGGGCCTTGTAAACCCGCTATAACACAGACCTCCTAGAGTGGCTGACCCACAGTAGTTACTTACCTGGTCCCCATTGCTGGGTTTGGTCTCTTACGCCCCCAGTCCAGCTCTTCCTCTCCCTGCAGCGCTGAAACCAACAGCCGACTGCTCCCATTGCGTTATGTGACCAGTTGTCGTGATATATGGGGAGCAGGTCGCCACGTATCCCAAGCCCCCCCCCCCCATCCCCAGTCGATTGGTTTTGGAACTGTAGGGAGAAGAATAGCCTGTCCGGGAGTTTCACAGACTGAACGCAGCAGTGGGGACCAGGTATGATCAGCCACTCTGGAAGGTGCGTTTTAGTCTTGGATAGCCCCTTTAATACTGCTGCCAGTCTTTGGTAGATATGCCCCATAGTGTCTGTCTATCATCTGTCTGTCTATCTCTCCCCACCCTCCTTCAGTATGTCCCATACAATTATCGTGATCGGTCCAATACATAAGGACAACCTCTACATCCAAAAAACAGTTCTGTTCTCTAAGGGAGTGATACGAGGTTTCCGGCTGAGGACCGCAGTCACCAGTGCATGAAGACATAGTATAACGGCCGCTCTTCACAACAGACGCCGGTTGCGGGCAAAATGACATGGCATCACTTCCTCATCTTCTTTACAATGCCACGGCTGCCGAGGACTGATAAGAAGGAGCTGTGTGCTTCCTTTATCCGGAAGCAGAGCCTGGACAGCGCTTTCTTCCAGCAAGAGTGTCATAGATGAATGCTGCATGGAAATGAGCGCCTCCTCCGTTCTAAGACATGCTTCATTATTAATTCATGAATATGGCTTCCAGTCATCGCCGACCTATTCCCGATGCAGAATGGAGATGTTCTTGGAATATTGTCACTTCGTGATATCTTGCTTAGTAGTCAAAGCCCGAAGCGTTACGTGTACAGAACTCTGCCAAATTCTAGAAAAACACTGATTTATGACTTAATTATATATATATATATATATATATATATATATATATATATATATATACATATATATATAATTGATCTGTAGATGTAAGAAAAAAAATCATATTTTATCAAATCATCAAAAATATTATTTCCAGTTTAGTGGGTCAGAATGGTTTCTTAGAGGGGTTTTCCAGGACTTTGACCTACACTTAGCATAGGTCATAAGTATGAGATTGATCGGAATCCTGTATGTGATCTGCACTGGAACTGAACAGCGCCCTCCCCTGTGTAGTGGCTGAACCTGGTTACTGCAGCACTGCTCCTTTTGGAAATGATCCCATATCAACCAAACCGGACTGCTGTTTTTCCGATCTTGGAAAAACTCTTTAATCATCATGTGATGCAGTTCAATTTTGCATAATTTTTGCAACTCTTTGGCATTTTCAAGATCTGTGCTTGCTGCCAGTCAATGGAATTAATCGTTGTTTACATTGAAGGCTGAAAAACCCGTCCTGATCATGTACAATGGACACAGTCAAATGACTTGCTTGCCGCATCTCTCTCTTTTCTAAAGAGTTCAGCGTTTGTGTGTTGTCAGGACTTCAGTATCTTGATGTGAACAGTGAATGCTTCTATTCACTGATAGCAAGCAGAGTGAAGGCAAATGAAAACACAACGTAGCAGGTTGCAGAGCCTTTTGCTGATCTGGATGCTGGACTACAGGAGGTGCCAGATTGTCAGGATTTCCGGACTATCAGATGCCAGGCTCCGTTTTACTGCAGAAAGGTCTGATGAAGTCTATGGAGAAACATAATGTGAATAATTAATGAGGGGCAGAGAGGTAACATCTGGCCTGTAAGGCGGCAGACAGCCCCGCCATAGACTATGATGTCATGCAGGGAGTGTCGGCCATTTCTGTCCAGCTGCCAGGATGAAATGAATACAGTTGCCGCGTTCCACAATGCGTCCTTTCATGAATCGCTGCTTCACGTGCGATTATCAGATGAAACCTGTTAGATGAACCAGTTAAGCAGAAAATTATATTTCAGGTCTCTGTGCGTGTTCTACACAGAGACTTCCATTTTCACACAGGTAACCTGTGAACGGATATTGCGGAACTACAACTCCCAGCCTCCTCTGTAGAGATCAGGTAATTAAAGGGGTTGTCAGAGCTACCTAAAATTGGGCACCATGGCACTAAATACCTTAAAATAAAAAATATCCAATACTTTCCACTTCTTCTCTCTTCTCTGCTCTATAACGTATGTCCACCTCCCTGGCTGCAGAGGTAATGTGCAGGTCTACGCAGATGGCCTCCTTAACATACTGGAGACCTTTTAAGAGTTTCAAAGAACTGTATAAGATTGAAGGGATCTGCATTTTCCCCAGAAATAGCGCCTCCCTTGGCTGTAGGTTAGGTCTGATATTGCAGCTCATCACTAAAATCTGGAATTAATTACACGAGGCCTGTCCACAAGGCTGGTATCGGATGGCCATAACTAGACTCATACCTGTAATAACCAAACTATCCGCAGACTTAGATCATCCCATGACCAGTTCACATGGAGTTTTTGGTGCTCATATTCGCATGTTTTTGCTCTTTTTTACCACATGGAAAAAAGCAGCATGCCTTATCTTCCTATCTTGGGGTAGAGTCCACTCCTGGAATCTCCTATTGAAATGAATGGGAAGCATCAAATAATATCTATGCATTTTTTGTACGTTGTTTGGAGCCGATCAACGCCAAAAATCACAACCTGAAAATGCAGTTTTGTATTGCTGTAAATACCGACTGGAAAAAAACATGTAAAATGCATTAAAAACACTCCAAAATCTGTGCTGAGATTTGTAGGTGGATTTTCAAAATCATTTGTGTGAACAGACCCTAAGTTCAGTTCTGCAGAACTGGGGGAGGGTTAAAGGGTTAGTCTCATTTTAGGCCTTCATGGACCAGAATACCCATCCTGTGCAGCGACCAGAGGAGTTGTGGGGACATAGACGTGAATGGATGGAACCCATTCAGCTTCTTTCATTATCCTGACCACCTGTTGCCATGGCATATGACAGGTATTCACTTTCAGTCATGAATGGCTAAGATGGGGATATCCCTTTAAAGGGAGTCTGTCACCAGGAAATTCACTGGTAAACCAGGCACAGTGCCTTGTAGGGCAAGCTGTCATTTACTGATCCATTGCTTCATTCTGGAGAAAAAGTACTTTTAATTCATATGCAAATTAGCAGGTAAGTGCACCAAGGGCGAGCCCAAGCCACTCTGTGCATCCGTCGTCCTCCACCTCTAAAGCCCTTTTCTCTTCATTGACAGGGCCAGGTTCCTGTGTAATCATCTTGCATGGTCCTGAATATGAAAGAGAGAGGGGCAGGCAGAGTAAGCTGGAGGAGTGAGGGTGCACAGAATGGCTTGGGCCTGCCCTCGGTGCACTTAACTGCTCATTGGCATATG
Source organism: Rhinella marina (assembly GCA_900303285.1). Taxonomy (NCBI): domain Eukaryota; kingdom Metazoa; phylum Chordata; class Amphibia; order Anura; family Bufonidae; genus Rhinella; species Rhinella marina. Next base: position 93,112 of record ONZH01022729.1, read on the forward strand.
AATAACAATTACTTTTTCTCCAGAATGAAGCAACGGTTCATTAAATGAAATGTGATATTTGTGTGAAAATCGACTTTCCTTAGGTATGGTTCAGGTATGAGTTAAAGGGTACAGTTGCACCCTTTTCAGTGGCACGGCCTTTAAGTCAGGGCTGTGGAGTCGGTAAGCCAAAGCCTCAACTCCAACTCTGACTCCGACTCCTCAATTTCCCCTAAGGCCCCATTCACACGACCATATGTTCATTTCTGTATCTTATCCGCATTTTTGCGGATAAGATGCGGAACCATACGGACCCATTCATTTTTCCATAGGAGAAAAAAAAATGCGGAATGCACACCGTGTGCATTCCGCATCCGTATATTACGGAAGTTCTCCCGCAAAAAAAAAGAAACATGTCCTATACTTGGCCGCAGAACACGTCCGTAGCTCCATTAAAAGTCAATGGGTCCGCAAAAATGCGGAACACTATGGAAGACATTCCGTATGTCTTCCGTTCCGTTTTTATACGGACACGGAATACATACGCTCGTGTGAATGGGGCCTAACTCTGACTCCGACTCCCTCATACATGGCGCATGTTTAAGTGATAACTATACAAACTTTGCATAAATCAATAGTACAGATATGTCATGACAAAAAAAGTTTGTAATATATGTTTTACTAGATATCTTTACTCTGAACTTTCAGTATCAGGCTTCTCTGGGTTCAGCTCACTAAGGGTCTGATGTATGAAAACTGTCTAGGTCTAAAACTTTCTTTGTTGCCCATAGCAAACAATCAGAGCTCCCCTTTCATTTCTCCAGAGCACTATATGAAATGATAGGGGAGCTCTGATTGGTTTCTATGGGCAACAAAGAAACTTCTACAACGAGACAATTTTCATACATAAGGCCCTAGGTGTTTTACATCAGAGGAAAAGCAAACTAAAACATAAAGCATACAGAGAGAACATGCACTGGACAATTGATTTATGCACAGTTTATTGAAAGTTTAGATATACTAAGAAGTACTTGCCTTAAAGGGGTTTTCTCAGCAGTTTGATTCACTGGCTAACAGGCAGTTTGCACTCACTCTGTCTCCTCAGGCTGTGTGTGTGTGTGCGGGGGGTGGGGGTCTCCAGCAGTTATTAGCATATATTAATTTACTCTGACAGAGAAGGAGATTGTGATCTCTAACACAATTACAGGTAAGGCCTCTTTCACATTAGCGGCAGCACGTATCCGGCAGGTGAAGGGTGCTGCCGGATCCGTGCTGCCGCAGGGACATGTGTGGGGCCGAGACCGCCCTCCGGCCCCACACATGTCACACAGTACATACACACAGACATATACACATACAAATACACATACATACTTACATGCTCCCGGCAGGTCTCCACAGCACAGTACAGGAGCAGGACGGCGTGCACATAGGACGATTCCCCACAGCGCCCTCTGCTGGGTGCCGGGTGGAATCGTCCTATGTGTGCGCCGTCCTGCTCCTCCTGCGCTATGGTGACCTGCCAGGAGTATGTAAGTATGTATGTGTATTTGTATGTGTATATGTCTATGTATGTTTGTGTGTATGTCTGTATGTATGTATGTATGTATGTATGTATGTGTGCAGGTGACGGATCCGTCATGAACTCCATTGAAAATCAATGGAGGACGGATCCGTTCACCATTGTATCACACCAAACGGATCCGTCCCCATTGACTTTCATTGGGGGTCATACCGGATCTGTCTTGGTGCGGATGCCTGGACCGGATCTGTCTTGGTGCGGATGCCTGGACCGCATGCTGCGGTTTGCTCTCCGGTCTGAAGACGGAATGGAATGCTTCTAGGAGCATTCCGTTGTCTTCAGTTCAGTTTTGCCCCCATTGACAATGAATGGGGACAAAACTGAAGCGTTTTATTCCGGTATTGAGCCCCTATGACGGAACTCAATACTGGAATTATAAAATGCTAGTGTGAAAGTAGACTAAAGCTTCTCAGTCCTCACAACACTTCGACTTTTTGCTTACTGCAGGTAATCACTCAGAGCTCAGTCCCATCATTCTTCACTGCTCTCAGCCAATCAGTTAACAGTCTTTCTGGTCTGCAGGTTACCATAGAAACCTGTGTACAGTGAGAGACCTGCTGAACTGTCTATAGTTCATGACTGACCACTGTATTTAGAAAATGCCTTCTTTTAACTGTCCCTTTATGTTGAAGGCTAATCTTTGTAACTAGTGAGAAAACCCCATTAATCCTGTTTTCTTTAGCGTATCTGAGATGAGTGCAGCCATTCCTTCCCAGTGCTTTTTTCCTCTGATCTGTAGCGGAGGAGCTTCACTTCTGAGCATCTACATAAAGGGCAGCACACATTCATCTCACCTAAAAGCCTAGATCCTTAGATCAGGAATAGAACAGACATTTATAGGACATTTCATCATTTTCCCAAATTCTTATGAAAATATATTAGCACATACTGCATTGAACTAACTGTACCAATTTATTATATATTTTTGGAGACGGAGTCGGTCCATTTTATACCAACTTCAACTCCGACTCCACCAAAATGACACAGACTCCAACTCCACAGCCCTGGTTTAAGTGACGGCCTCTGGTTGCACATCCTAATGGCCACTATTTTCCCAGAAACACTCAGGTTTGTTCAGAGCCTTAAGACTACACCGCCGGTTCTTAGGATATCCTTTATGTTATAATTGAACAGCTTTTTAAGGCTTTTTAACGATGCAGAGTGCAGGGGTTGTAACCTCTAGTGACCTAAATGAGTGGCATATGTTCAGCCAAAACTAAAATGAAAGCCGTCCTCCAGACTTCCTAGGTTTTCAGATGGTGCCTGGTACAGAGGAACATTATTGTAGTACTCCTAAAATGATCCTCAGTGTATGTTACTCTGAGAAGCCTGGATTTAATAATTATGATAGTACTGTAATGCACAAAACAGGGATCTGCATACAGAAGAGGGGGCTCCATGGCAGGACCGCCACATGTTCTCTTGATGCTTAAGGCAGTGGTTTCAGAATGTACTCCTCCCCCACTCTTGGTCTCTGATGTTCAGCATGATAGCTGTAACGTGGTCATTGAGTCAGCAGCTTTCAACCCCGACCCTTTTTTCTTGTTTTAACTCATAAATTGTGCCTTCTCCCACCACAGATGCACACAACCGCTCTGCCCACCCCTCCTTGCACCCTGCTTCATAGCAGAAATCAAAATGAGGTAACCCACCTGGTGGTTATTCACACCATCACACTCCATGTCAAGACAACAAGGCCTGATTCCCATTCAAAATAATCCCAGTCATCACTTAAAGGGTTTGTCCAGCCTTTAGTAAGTGATAGTCTGTACCCATGGTAGGCTATCACTAGCTGATCATCATGGGTCAGACAACCCACAGCCCGCCGATCAGCTGTTCGGTATAGCATCTTGGCTGGAGGTGGAATCTACACAGCACCGTCAACATTGTATTGGAGGGAGCTCACCACTACAACTCCTCCTATTGAAGTCAATGGGAGCAGCTCTTTGGTAACAAGCTCCCTCTGCTACGGTGTTGACGGTGCAGTATAGCTCTGGCAACGATTTCCGGCGATGGAGCTCTACCAAACAGGTGATGGATGGGGTTCTCAGACCCTCACTGATAAGCTAGTGATGGCCTATCTTGAGGATGGTCTACCACTTAGGGCTCGTTCACATCACCGTTCAGCCCTTTCGTTCTCCTGCTCCATTATAGGAGCAGGAGAATGGAAATGATGGATTCGGGACATAACTGAGCCGAACGGAGCCTAAGGGACCCCATAGACTATAATGGGGTCCGTTAGGTTTCCGCTCAGAAGATGATTTTTGAAGCGGAGACAAAAGTCCTACATGCACAACTGTTGTCTCCGCTTCAAAAATCATCTTCTGAGCGGAAACCTAACGGACCCCATTAGAGTCTATGGGGTCCCTTAGGCTCCGTTCGGCTCAGTTATGTGCCGAATCAGTCCTTTCCATTCTCCTGCTCCTATAACGGAGCAGGGGAACAGAAGGGCTGAACGGTGATATGAACGAGTCCTTACCAAAGCCTGGACAACCTCTTTAAAGGGAACCAGTTAGGTGATCCTTTCTGCTTGAACCATAGGCAGTGTGAAATCCCTGCAGGCTCCCTGGTTACAAATAATGATGAAAATGTATAAAAAGGAGCCAGGAACAGGAAACAGAGTCATGGAGGTGGCTTCTTCCAATCTGACTCAACTAATGTGACAGGTCTCTCCCTTTTTGCTTATATTAGAGACCTGTTCATGGACCTGAGCCAGGTGTGTAGACGTTAGTGGGAAGCTGCCCCTGACTCTTCTCCCTGTTTACTGCTCTTTTTAAGGGAGTGGATACACTTCGTCCTCCTTCCCATTGAAGTGAATGGGACGGAGGAGCTGCAATTACAACTACTAATGTAGTGCTTGCATGAGCTCTGCGTTCTCTTCAAACAACTGAACGTGGGGGTTCCGGGAGTTGGACCCCTGCCGATCTGATGTTGATGGCCTGCAAGACTTTTTGTCTAGCCAAAAGCCGGCATTTATCCTGGAAAGGGGCTAGATCCTTGTGGTCAGTGGGGTACTTTAAATCCTGGCAGGCTGTTCCCGGATTTCACAGATTTGAATGTAGCCTAAGGCCCCATTCACACGACCGTATTGAATGGGGCCGTATCTATCCGCAAAATTGCGGAATAGATTCGGCCACAGTCACCTCTATGGGGCCGGGAGCCGCGGCACGGTGTTAGCTCTGTGCCGTGGCTCTTTTGAAGCATGTCCTATACTTGTCCGTACGCACGGACAAGTATAGGCATTTTCAATGGGGCCGCCCGGCGTGTGTTCCGAGCGCTGCGGAACACACGCCAGGCGGCCCCCGTATATTTGCGGGTCCGCATTATTGCAAATATACGTTCGTGTGAATGGACCTTAAGGGTTCATTTACATGACCATATGGTTGTGGTGCCCATGCTGCAGACAACAAACATTGACTTGAATGGGTCCACTATCTGCAAAATACAGCAAAAGATAGGACATGTCCTATGTTTTGCTGTGTAGAGGCACATATCGGAATCCCACAGAATAACTTGAAAGCCCTTCTATGGGCTTTCAGGTCCGTGCTTCTGCAGTGCAAAAGATAGATATCTTTTGCTGTATTTTGCGGATCGTGGACCCATTGAATTCTGTGGGTCCGCACTGTAACATGGAATTCACATGGCTGCTGTTCGAACTCTTAGGCCTTGTTCACATGGCCGTTGTGTGGCCGTGCCCGTGCTGCGGTGCACGGGCACCTACTGTGGTGCTTCCGCATGCCGATCACGGACCCATTCACTTCAATGGGATCCGCGATCCGCATCCGACTGTCCTCAGTTCTATGTTTTTGCAGTGTGGAGGCATGGACAGAAACACCACGGAAGCACTCTGTAGTGCTTCCGTGGGGTTCCGATCCGTGCCTTTGTTCGGCAATGCACCAACAGAATGGATCCGTGATGTGGAGTTCACACGGCCGTTGCCCGTGTATTGTGGGCCGCAGTACGGCCACACAACAGCCGTGTGAATGAGCCCTTAGGCTCATACGCACCATCTGTTTTTAAAACTGATAGCTCATGGACCCATCTGATTCAGAGGCCCTCATTAATTTTTCACGGATGAGAATAGTCCTTTCTAATTGATGGGAGTGAGAAAAGAAAGGGATTGCCCACAGAAGCTATCCATTAAAGATCCGTTGATTGCTAACCAAAAATCTGATACGTCCCTGTGCATGAGGCCTAAGGTCTCTTTCACACGAGCGTGACGGATTAGGTCCGGATGCGTTCAGGGTGCGTTCAGTGAAACTCGCATCATTTTGCAAGCAAGTTCTGTCAGTTTTGTATGTGATTGCGTTCAGTTGTTCAGTTTTTTCCGTGCTGGTGCAATGCATTTTGATGCAATTTTCATGCGCGTGAAAAAAAAATTAAGGTTTACAAACAACATCTCTTAGCAACCATCAGTGAAAAACGCATTGCATCCGCACTTGCTTCCAGATGCAATGCGTTTTTCACTGAAGTCCCGTTCACTTCTATGGGGCCAGGCTGCGTGAATATAGAAGAAAACCCAGAATATAGAACATGCTGCGTTTTTTATACAGAACTGATGCGTGAAAAAAAATGCTCATGTGCACAGAACCATTCAGTTCACATCAGGCATTGTACCCGTGCGGAAAACTCGCTCATGTGAAAGAAACCTAACAGTGAGGGCCTCAGGATATCAGCTTGAGGACTACATTGGAATTTACACTGAAAAGTTTTCTGCCCTTTTTAGAACTTTTGGAATTAAATTTCTATTTACCGAAGAGCCATTTGTCTGTCGAATACCAGGAATACCGAATACCCTTTTGTTAGACTCCTCATGCCGTGATCTAGTTATTAGCTTGCACGTGCTGGAGAAGAGCGTGGCACATGTATTGTAATCACAGTTGTGAGTGACAGATGACCACTTCTTGCACAGGTTTCCATGGCACTTTAACAAAAAAAAATCCTTTGTAAATTCAAATTCTGGGGTCGTCAAGGAAACGGATAGTACCGTGTGCAGCCCTGTTTTGCACACAGTCTGCTGCAGCCACATCGCTCCACAATGCTGGGTTTCAGATTTCACCTCAACAGCTCAATCTGTTCAGTGTCAAAGAACACATAACAACCTGGCTAATCCTTAACGTAGTAACTATGTGCGGTGCTGCCGGGAACGCCCGCCACTCACATCCTGGAAACACGTCTTATTGTTACAGATATGTACGGTATATAGGGAGCTCAGTATAGAATTCCTTCCCTGCTATTTCTATAGTTATCCATATTGCAGAATACAGCTGATGATAAAAGCTGGTTACGTTTATTCCCCCATGTGCAGCATTTCACATACCAGTGAGACCTTTCTCTAAGGGCTCATTCACAAAGGCGGTCCGCAATACACAGGCGGTGGCCGTGTGAACTCCACGCTGCAGTGCAGACCCATTCATACTTTAAAAGATAGGACATGTCCTATGTTTTGTGGTGTATAGGTACGGACTCAAAAACCCACAGAAGGCCTTCTGAGTGTTTCCGTGGGCTTCCGATACGTGTCTGCTATCCTTTGCTGTATCTTATGGATCGCAGACCTATTCAAGTCCACATCCACAGCACAGAGTTCACACGGCCAGTGCCCGTGTATTGTGGACCCGCAGTTTGCAATTCGCAACATGGGCACGGCAGCCATAAGGTCATGTGAATGAGCCCTAACTGTGATAAACAGAAAAGAGTAAATCTTGGCACTTCTCTATGTATCACTGCTGCAGAAAGTCCCATGTCTATCTATCTATCTATCTATCTATCTATCTATCTATCTATCTATCTGCCTGTCTATCTATCTGCCTGTCTGTCTATCGCTGTCTATATCTATCTATCCATCTATTTATCTATCTATTCTATTATTCTATGATCTTTCTAGCAGACGTTCCCTGCACCACCACATATATTATAACTTGCTCTATTAGATGTGTTTTAGTTCAGATTGAGCTCTGTGACACATATTTATATGTGGACAACATTGTAGACATCCTTCCACAAAAGAAAGAAAAATCCACAACGGTCATTAGCTGATTTTCAGTAAATTTTTACTTATTTTTACCTTTGTTTCAACTTATTTCAGTGACCATTGTGGGGTTTTGTTTCTTTAACGGAAGCGTACGAGCCATTTTGTCCCCATGTGTCTCTCACCGTGCACTCTTCCACCTACTCTTGGCGCTTCTGCATTTACCTGAATCACCTGTGGACTCCAAAGCATTGTAGCTCAGCTGCTTCATCTGCAACCTTTATGCCCCTTTCACATGAGCGGGAGACTCGAATGTCTCCTGCAACGCATCTACAGGGCTGGACTCGGCACTGACTAGGATGGCATATAATGCTATGCGATCCCTGTCAGTGTTGAGTCCAGCCCTGTAGATGCGTTGCGGGAGACATGCGAGTCTCCCACTCATGTGAAAGGGGCATTACAGCTACTCTGCTGATTTAGACGTAGCAGAGCTGAATTTGTCATTGTGATAGGTTAACTCTATGGTAAAGCAGAAATCCAGCAAGGAACAAAAAATCTAAAAATGGGAATTTATATCTGAATATAAAAAAAAAAAGCCCAGCATGTATTCTCAGCAGTGTGCATGTGAGGCGCTTGTTAGTATGCACCATGCATGTGTCTGTATTATTACAACCAGTCTCCCTGGAGCACTGCTTTGTGTGTATTCTATATGTGTTGTGCATCTGTTTGAGGTTTAGATGAGTCTCTTAATGCAGAAATGTCTCACTGGAATCATTGCGGCTGCAAATAGCATCTGTGCACTCGTTACATTACATCCCAGATCACTTCTAATGTGTCAGTATAAGCATACGAATGGGAAGAGAATACAAAGAGACACAAATCCCGTAGAAGTCCATGAATCCCATGTCCTGATAGGTGTTGGATTATCAGACAGCACAGATTATAGAGTATTCCGGGGTAGGCAACCTCCGGCACTCCAGCTGTTGTGAAACTACAACTCCCAGCATGCATACTTACTCTGCTCTTTCTGAACTCCCATAGAAATAAATGGAGCATGCTGGGAATTGTAGTCTTACCGCAGCTAGAGTGCCGAAGGTTGCTGGTCCCTGGAGTATTCCCTGCATTTCAGATGATCTCGCAGTTGTATTAGGAATTTACAGTCTATGCTTTTTCTATATCTGTTTGGAGATCCATCCAATTACTTACATATTTACCATTGTTATATAAGGTGTAGATATTGTGCAGTGCTGTAACCTGATCCCTCAGGTCAATCATTCAGATTAATATAGAATACCATATTAGAGTCTGTCCATCATACAGCGCCATACGGAGACTCCATACCGAAACATACATATGGAAGTGTAGGAAAAATGCATGCTGCTCAGTATGAGACATCACTGCGTAGATTTTGCCGTGGATTTTATCTGCAGTGTGTGAACCCCACCTTATACATAACACAGAGGGCACCCTCTTATACACCTAAGGGAACTGGGCACTGGGAAGATTGATTCAAATTCCTGAATGGCTCTGAACCATGATGAGAACGCTGGATGAACCATGCTATCCTAACGTTCACATTTTTCTTATTAGGCCCCTTTCACACGGGCGAGATTTCCGCGCGGGTGCAATGCGTGATGCGAACGCATTGCACCCGCACTGAATCCTGACCTATTCATTTTAATGGGGCTTTTCACATGGGGGTGCGTTAAAAACGCAACGCATTGCATCCGCATGCAATCCGCGCGTTTTTAACGCAACGCATCCGCAACGCATCCTGAACAAATCCGCGACGCTCGTGTGAAAGAGGCCTTATAGTGAATCATCTCCTTTGGCGCCAATGTATAAATGGCGATCCTCTTATAGTACCTGAAGCCTGCCCTTCTAGTGACGTTAATTTATTTGTATTTGAGTAATAAGGTGCCGAGCCGCACATCATTTTACAACTCCTCAGGAATTGAGACCATAAGCAGAATGTTTTGTCTGGTATCAGGATGAGTACAGTGAAGTTCCTCCCAGTCTTTCAGGAGTAAAGGATGCAATCCCTTTAAGGACATCATATTATGGAATTGCGATACATGCCGTTTACCAGTATATTTTGTCAGTGTCTCCCTCACTTGTAGTCCTGACCCTTTTGATGGGCAGACATTTTTACCTGGGTGACGGTATTACCACATTGCCAGGGTGCAGTCTCATAAAAGTGTGCACCACAAAGTCTTCTCTGTGTGTGGGTGACACGTATATTTTAAAATAATTGGCTTTGTGACTCACACTGTTATGAGCAAGATAAGACACGTTCTCTGGCATGCAAGAGCAAGTGGTAGACTTAAAGTGATGCTGCAGCCACTTATTATATTAAGGGATTGCATAACCACAAAGTCCCTGATAAAGTTTTGCATAGAAATTCAACCGAACAGAGGACTGAACGTCTCATGCGTCTTGTCATCCATTTCGAGAAGAAAAAGAAACACTTCTTAGAACTGCATTGATTGCTTCTTACACGAACAGTGCGTATAGTGTTAATGCGAAATATCCTGCGGTTTGGTGCATAGTTCTAGGCGTCTCCTTGGTAACAGACTACAAACAACACAGGGTGTAGTCTGATTTTGCAGTCGTGTTACTTCACTCATGATTCTTTCTACCCTACACACATACACTCTCCCCTACACTACATTCACTACACATGAACTAGTCTGCATAGGAGCGGTGTACACACAATTGTACGTTTGTATTCATGTATATTTATAATATTGTATTTTTAATTTCACATGCATTAGGACATATGCTTTAATTCATGTGTACTGAATGGAACAGAGAATTTGCAGAGGCAGGAGATCATTACCATTTTGAATGCTTATTTGTGATCATTGCTCAGAGTGGCACGCGATAAAACGCTGGCTTGTCCGTCACATAGAGTATGTACGGTGGACATACTGTGTAAGAAGACCGAGCAGTTACTTTAACACTCACTCATTCACCGCCCACAATCATTGCACATTGTTAATGAATGTAATACCATGAGCTGATTCACTTGTCTATCATCAATTGGCACTGATTATGGGCAAACGGTCCGTGCGTGTAAAAGGACCCTTACCCCTTTAAGTTTTTGCTGTGTTTTTTCAATTTAAATGCCGCAGACCCGCTCGCTGTTTAGTCCTATTGAATGGAGCTAAATTGTAAACGGATGACTCCTGCAGGGTCCATCTAGACACTGCGCCAAGAAACGACATGTCCTTTCTTGGCGCTTTTGTGGCTTTAAACCACTGACCACATGAATAGCACCACAGCATCCCATTGAAAACAAATCCACGGCAAAATTCCAGCTTTAGAAGTTGAAGCGTGAACGGGCCTTAGACGCCTTGCACCTACTAGGCACTCCCCACAAAGATAAAATAGTACCTCCTGGATCCCCAACAAAGGCCTCTCAGCCAGTTCACTCTTTAATAATGATGGGCAATCTCCTCAAAACAGCAGTCTGCAGATGAAGTAATGGCTTGGCTATAATGTTGTAAGGCCTGTTAAAAAGGCGAACATTGACTTATAGGAAAAGACCTGTAACTGATGACTGTTACAGGCAGTGGATGTGGAACCACTGTGCCAACCAACAGGTTTGACTGTGGGCTAGACCTAAGGGGGTTATCCTGGCAGTCCCCTGGTTTTCACACTTTAACCCTTATACAGGTATCTGGTATTCGGAATAGTCCCGGTGTGGTTGGCAGCTGACCCATGGGGGTCAGAGAAACCAGTGCAAACCACTGAGGGAACAGGCAATACTCAGTCAGACAGAGGTCAGGGCAGGCAGCGTATGTGTGTATCTGTGAAACAAGTCCTAGGTCTGGGCAGACAGCAAAGGATCAATACGGTAAACAGGCAGTAGTCAGGTTAGGCAGCAGAGGGTCAGAATCAGTAAATGGAAGAGGTTGGTACACGGGCAGACAAACAGCACGTCTTATGGAGGGACTAGCAATTTAGATACAGCCATTACTTCGGCACCCTTTGCCTTAAAGGGAACCTGTCATCTCCGAAACACCCCCTGAACTAGAGTAAGCGTTGTATAGTGTAAGTGATGCTGAATCTGAATATGTAAGTTTTATCTTCATACTCGCTTCTATTCCCACGCTGTGCTCCCACAAACCAGCAGTAAAATGCATTGAGAGGACTCTTCTTTGAGTCCTCTCCATTATGTGAGTGAGCACCGAAGTCCAGTGAGTGCATTTTACTGCAGGTTTGTGGGAGCACAGCGTCGGAATAGAAGCGAGTATGAAGATAAAACTTACATATTTAGATTCAGCATCACTTACACTATACAACGCTTACTCTAGTTCAGGGGGTGTTTCGGAGATGACAGGTTCCCTTTAAATACCCTTAGGTGAGCAGCCATAGTGTGGGATAGATTAGAGTGCACATGCACTGGCCTATTATGATTCGGAGAGCATGAGTTCCCTACAGGCACAACATGCATAGCTTTCTTTTGTTTTGTTTTTTAAAAAGAGCCAATTACCTGTATCCTAGAGGAGCATTACATGTCTTACACTGTGTTAGGCTACTTTCACACTGGCGGCAGGCCTGATCCGGCAGGTGAAGGGTGCTGCCGGATCAGGCCTGCCGCAGTGACATGTGTGGAGCCGGAACCGCGCTCCGGCCCCACACATGTCACACAGTACATACATATACATACACATAAACATACACACACATATAGACATACAAACACACATACATACTTACATGCTCCCCGGCAGGTCTTCGGAGCGTCAGGACGGCTCACACAGGTCACGATTCCCCACAGCGCCCTCTGCTGGGCGCCTGGTGGAATCGTCATCTGACGATTCCACCAGGCGCCCAGCAGAGGGCGCTGTGGGGAATCGTGACCTGTGTGAGCCGTCCTGACGCTCCGAAGACCTGCCGGGGAGCATGTAAGTATGTATGTGTGTTTGTATGTCTTTATGTGTGTGTATGTTTATGTCTGTATGTGTCTATGTGTACCCGGATCCGTAATGGACTCCATTGAAAGTCAATGGAGGGCGGATCCGGTTACCATTATGGTCACACCAGACGGATCCACCCCCATTGACTTGCATTGGGGGTCATTCCGGATCCGTCTTGGTGCGGATGCCTGGACCGGAGAGCAAACCGCAGCATGCTGCGGTTTGTTCTCCGGTCTGAAGACGGAACGGAATGCTTTCAGGAGCATTCCGTTGTCTTCAGTTCAGTTTTGTCCCCATTGACAATGAATGGGGACAAAACTGAAGCGTTTTATTCCGGTATTGAGCCCCTATGACGGAACTCAATACCGGAATTTTAAAACGCTAGTGTGAAAGTAGCCTAAGACATTACATGTCTTACACTGGACAGCCAGTCATTCCAACCTATACTGATCAGGGCTGGGCACACGTCATAATTCCAGTCATCTCATTGATTTACACTAGATGCAAACAAATTAGTCGGATCGTACAAAAGAACTAAAATCAGGGAATGAAGCCCTGGTATGTAAATGCCAGTAGTGGCTGGAGACCTGTAAGCCTGGCTTGGGCATCTATTGTGTCAGGAAATTGCCTCCAGTTCACATTTACAACTACTGTTCTAATGCTAATTCTCATTTCATTCATTCCTGACCCCAGGCTAGAAGAAGACTGTAGGGGGATAATGGAAACGCGTTTTTTTCTTCACTGACTTTCCACATTACAATGAGATGAGGGTAAATCAACACTTGTCTTTATTTTTGTACTTCCTATTGAAAGTCATATGAACACTGTAATCCAGGGGAAGAGTCACTCAAGAGGCAGCTCTAGTGGTCGTAAGACAATTGTTTAGGTTTTCGGTAAAGATGATATGAAATTGAATATTCAGATCTTTCAAGAAATAACATTGCTTAGGGTCCATGATCTAAGTCATTAGAATATAAGCCCTATGTCTAAAGTAATGCCCTGACCAATACAGAATGGCTTGCTGGTACCCCATCTACTTCAGAAACCTGGAGCACAGCTTCCTCTAGACCTCCTCCAAGCGTTTCACATAATCCAGATGTTCAGGCAACAGATTTGTTGCTCTGCATTGGAACTCTGCAACCGAATACAGTACAGTGCAAAACCCATTTACACACACAGAAAAAAATTCTGCAGAAAATTTTAGGTATGCTGAGGATTTTCCATTCATGATATTCCTGGTTCTGCCACAGATTTCTTCTGCAGATGCCAAAAGATGAAATGCAGGGCACAATCCACATGTGACACATCATTCCACATCAAATTCCAGCTCGTATGGACAATATCCTAATCTGCAGAACATGACTGATGCCAGTATCAGTGTAAAATATGTTTGTTCTATATAAATTATGAAAATATAATTATTTTTTGTTGTTTTCTGCTCCAGCGCATTTGCTGATATCTTGACTTGGCGCGGGAGCTCTAGATTATGTTTTAGTGACATCTAGTGGTAAGGTGGAGAACCTAGCTAAATTCATCTTGTTCTGAGGTTCTTAAACGGGTTATTAGTCACATAATGACAAATATACAATTTTCTAATTCACTTCCTTGATCGGGGCATCACTTTTCAAGATCTCTGATTGCTGTCAACTTCCATGGGATAAAAATATGTCTTGGTGACATGATACTGTATCGTGTGGCTTGTTTTTTTGGTGAATTCATACATTTGTTGTTGAAATTCTACCAATGCCATCTGTCACTCTGGCATGTTTCTGCATTGTATAGACAGCACACTTCACTAGAAACCGTGTTATTCCTCAGTTCTCCTGTGGGGGCACTACTTGGAAATTATACACTCACTGCTCAGTCTCCAAACCAGGGTTCCCCAACCCCAGTCCTCAGCCCAATTGCCAGGATTTAGGAGTATCCCACAGAATGAATACCCGTAGTCCTGATGGACAATTATATCAGCTGCCCAATTCTAAGGAAATTCTGAAAACATGACCGGCAGGTGGGCACTGAGGACTGGAGTTGAGGACCACTGTTCCAAACTGTTCACAGCTGATCCCAGGGGGGATAACAGTTGAGCTTTGATGGACCCATCTATCGTAAAGTGAATCGTCTCTTTAAATTCACTGTATTATCTACTTCAGTCTTTAAAGGCCATCTGTCAGCAGATTTGTTCCTATGAAACTGGCTGAGCTGTTGTTTGTGTGTTTAGCAGCTTAAGGCATCTGTGTTGGTCCCATGTTCATATGAGAAAAATTAAGTTTTTATATAGGCAAATTAGCCTCGAAGAGCAAAGGGGTGTTGCTGTTACACATAGAGGCTCTGCTCTCTCTGCAACTGCCACGCCCTCTCCACTTTGATTGACAAGACCAGACAGTGGCCCTGTCAATTAAAGTGCCACCTAGAGGAAGTGGAGCCTCTAGGTGCAATGACAATGCCCCTGTTGCTTTTAGAAACTCATTTGCATATATTAAGACATAATTTTTCTCAGCAATGTGGACACATATGAACATGGGACCAACACAGATGTCTCCAGCTGCCAAACATACACAGAACAGGTACAAATTTGGTGACAATCCCTTTAATTCAGCGCAAAACTATCTCCAAGTCATTAGCGGCAGCTAATAAACACTTGTTTACTCACTAATTGCTGTGTGATTTACAGTTCGGCTCATTAAGTTTTCAGTGATTCTTAATTGAATACTTTACATCACACGCGCTGCTAGCATAGTACTCAGTGATTCTCTCTCCCTGTTTTGTCTGTGTATATCTGTAAAGCACGTGGATGGGGCAGGTGCACCTTATGGGTTCTTTGGTTGGCAGAGGCATGTAAATTGTCTGCAGCTACATGAAATTCTACTGTACAGTTCCTTACATATGATCTGAGGTAGTAGGAGGGTGCACCTGAATGGTTCCATGAGACATATTCATTGGAACACAGTCTCATGGTTGTAGTTCACTCGTGAGAGCAAAGCATGCAGCTCACGGGTGCCCTTACTATAATTGCATCTTTCATTATATTGGAGCCTGCCTATTGTCTTTTCTGAGCAGGTCACAGGGGGACTGGTATTTCTCTGCTGCTCTCCTGGAAGAGCACAGAACACTTCCATTTCTGGTGCAATGGCACCATCTAGTGGCTTGTCCGCTGTGGTGCCTTAGGGCTACTTATTTATTTCAAGGGAGTGTGTCAACAGCTTTTATTATTATGAGGTTCAGTGTGAATATGAAGTTTTATGCTGCCAGGTTCTGCTCCTGCAAATACACTGGAGTTAGATCTTCAGTGTGACATTCTCTCTGCTTTGAGCTGCTTTAAAGTCCCTCTCCCTGTTCTGAGTGACAGCTGTAGCATCCAACCAGAAGACAACTAGAGTTGTCAGAGCAGTGGGAAGGGGCTGTGAAGAAGCTCAATATAGATGGTATGTCACAGTGAAGCCTCATAAGCACTTTCAGGAGCAGAACCTGGCATATTCTCACTATACATGGTAAGAAAAGCTCCACAAAAGCTATGTGTGCCCTCTTCTACCCAGGTCATACCTAGTGCTGTCAGCAATTTAGCAAGGTCCAACTTGCTGACATACTTCCTTTGAGGCTACTTTAACACTTGCATTAGCAGGATCTGGTAGGCTTTTCCAGCGGGGAACAGCTTGCCGGATCCGTGCTAACGCTATCCCACGGTGGCACTGAAAATCCACTCCAGCCCCATTCACTATAATTAGGGCGGGTTGGAGTTCCAGCCGCAGCGCGGCAAACATACTGAGAGGCGACCAGACAAAAAATACAGCATGCTGCGTTTTTTGTCCGGCCGCCTCTCAGTTTGTTTGCCGTGTTGCGGCCAGACCTCCGACCCGCCCCCATTATAGTAAATGGGGCCGGAGTGGACTTTCAGCGGCACAATGGGCTAGCGTTGGCACGATCCGGCCAGAACAGCCTGCAGGACCCTGCTGCCACAAGTGTGAAAGTAGCCTAAGGTGGGCCCTGACCCCCTAGCCTTACATATCAACCTTGTTTACAAATGCCGCAGTACCACCAGTTGAGTCAAAGATTCACATGATTGTAAGGCCTTTGTGCCCCTATTGCAGGGCGCAAACAGTGGGTCTGCAATATACGGGCACTGGCTGTGTGAACTCTATGCTGCGGATGCGGACCCATTGACTTGAATGGGTCTGCAATCCGCAAAATACGGGCAAAGATAGGACATGTCCTATCTTTTTGTGGAGCGGAGGCACGGATCGGAAGCCCATGGAAACACTCGGAAGTACTTCTGTGGGCTTTCGTGTATGTGCTTCCGCACTGCAAAAGATAGGACATGTCCTATCTTTGACCGTATTTTGCGCATTGTGGATCAATTCAAGTCAATGGGTCTGCACCCCAATATGGGATTCACACGGCCAGTGACCATGCAAATAGCGGTTCGCAGCATGGGCGCGGCACCCATATGGTCATGTGAATGAACCCTAAATAATTTTAAAGAGTCTTTAACCCTTTCGCTATGTCGCTGGAGCGATGGGTGAACATGGTGCCCGCTTGCATGGCACCATGGCTGGCGGGTCTCCACTGTTTCAAATAGTAGAGACCAACGGCTAATGACCACGAATGGCAATAATGCGGATTGCGGTCATTAAAGCCTTTAGATGACGTGATCAAGTGTGATCATGGCATCTAAAAGCTAAAAAACCCGGAAGCACATGTTTTCGGCTTCTTACCAGCAAACCCTGCAGCCAATGAGGATGCCGGTAATTGATTTCAATACGCTGGGTCTCTCTTAAGAGACCCAAGGTATTGGTTCTGCAATTCTTATGTTGGCCAGCACGTGGCAGGCCAACATAAGAAATGAGCAATTATTATGAGCTATTATGCTTCTCTCTACAGGTAAGTTTTGCTGCAAAGGGAATGCAGTAGGGAATCTTGTTCCAATTCCACCCCATTTGAAATTTTTTTTTGCCTCCCAGTACATTGTATGCCATATTAAATGATGGCATTAGAAAGTACAACTTGTCCCGCAAACAAAAAAAGCAAGCCCTCATATGGACACGTGAACGGAAAAATAAATAAAGTTATGGCTCCAGGAAGATAGCAAAAAAAATAAAAAAGCAAAAACGAAAAAAACCTCCGGTGTCCAAGGGGTTAATATACTACTTGTACAATACTCCCTTTTCAAGCAGCCTAGTTAATAGGGCAGAGTGGCAGTATGGAGGAAGTCTAATTCCCTGTAGCAGGTTTCCTAGGGCTGTCAATGGAGAGAGCAAGGTGGCCATCAGTACATTCAGAAAGCAAGGGGTTCATAAGGATGATTTATTTGTTTGTTTCAGGGGGAATTACGCTGTGCTGGAGGGAGTCCTATTGAAGTGTTTGATTTTGTGAATAATAAGAAAACACTGTATCCAGCGAAGATTGTAGGATTCATGCCTATGCATCTGATGGCACATGGCGGTGCTGACTACTACCTCATCGACAGTTTCATCTCTGCAGTCTCTGTAAGTATTCAGTCACCTATAGTGGAGACAGTCACTGGCTGATGCTAGATACAGTTCATAGTTATTTTTTAGCTTATGCATATAAAATACTGTATATAACCAGTAGGAAATATTGCTGTAAATTCCATATTTCTTTTACTTTACTTACATGCCCATTGTACCAGAATAACACTATGACAGGTAAGGTACCGCCAATAAGACAATCCCACCTGGGCATCGCATTGCACTTGCTGTGGAGTGTGGCGCACATCATTTTTAGTCATTCAACTTATCACGACTAGTCTCACTCCCCACAAGTACCTCATGATAGCCCTGTGGCTGACTTTATAGTACACACACCCTTGTGTAACCTCATCTCTACAGCTACTAGTACAGAACTGGTAGTACAAAAGTAGAAAACTTGTGCTCCAGTTTTTTACAGTTAGCCAGACCCCAAATCCCTTCAAAACAGGTTACATAGCTGGTAATTGATTAGGCCTTTATAAAGACAACCTACTGCCTTTTTGAGAAGTTATTGCTGATTACTGAACGGGTGTATGTCTAGATTTTATGCTTTTATTTACCTTAAAGGGGTTATCCCATGATTAGTATAAAAAATGAAAATCAGACATCATATAGTACATGACAACCTCTTTCTAACAAAGCTAGAACCAGCCCTGTACCTCACATGGGTCCAGAGATCTCCTTAATCATTGCTTTGCTAGATTTAAATCAAGCTGACAGGTCAAGGGGAGTGTCTTTTCTGCAGTAGCTAAGGGGGCGTGTCTCAGCTCTCCCTATCACATTTTAGCAGGCAATTGAAAGATGAAACTGAGCATGTGCGGCCTTCTTAGTGAGCAGGACAAAGAAATAAGAAAAAAACAAACAGCAGGAGGCGCTATACAGATACATTTTATTGAATACAGTGGCTGTGCTAAATTTTTAATGACATGCAATTATAAAAGTATTCAAATCCAGGTGCTGGTTTGAAAACCGTAGAATATTTTTTGTGGGACAACCCCTTTAAGGCGTTTTCCGGGAGTAAAATATTGATAACCTGTCTTCGGGACAGGTCATAATATCAAATTAGTCAGGGTCCAACTCCCAGCACCCCCGCCGATCAGCTGTTTGAAGAAGCCGCTAAGGCGTCCTAAACCATTATTGTTATGTTCATCAGTCACATGGTCTATTGTACAGTGAATGGGCTTAGGCTGCAATACCGAGCACAGCCACTGTACAATGTATGGCACTGTGCATGGTATACTGGGGGGAGTGCTGCAGTGTCTTCAAACAGCGGACCAGTGAGGGTGCCAGGAGTTGGGCCATCTGATGTAGATGACCCATCCTGGTAGGTCATCAATATTGTACACCCGGAAAAACCTTTAATGTTACCTCTGTAGGTGGTGTGATTATGTAGCTAACAGAATTATCTATCAAGTTTGAATTGTCTGGACAAAGATCAAAAGACTACACTTTTTGTCTTTGTAGTCCACTATTTACTTCCCCATCATCCAGCAGCCAGTAGCCTACAGTGTAAATGTTCAGAAACCTCCTGATTCATCAAAAGATCAGTCTAGTTTAATACACAGTAGACAGATGCAGCTGCAGTTTCTATCTGTGTCAGTGAGACTGCATGCTGTAAGAGGAGAGGGGGAGCCAAAATGGGATGACCTCTGATCGGATCAGATCACACAGCACAGCATTAGGTCATACCAGGAAGAGTTTGCTCAGATGGAAACTATGTATGAGATAAAGGGGTTTTTTTCCGGGATCCTCAGGATAGGTCATCAGTATCTGATTGGTGGGGGTCCGACACCCGGGACCCCCGCTGATCAGCTGTTTGAGAAGGCACCGGCGCTCCCCTTGAGTGCCGAGGCCTTTTCTCAGCTTTTCCTAGGCCAGTGACGTCACGTTCATCGGTCACGTGGCCCAGGAGCCAAGCACATATCACGCACAGCCGCTGTACAGTGTACGGTGGTGTGCTTGTTGAGCTGAGAGAGGGTCTCGGCGCTCACGGGAGCGCCGGGGCCTTCTCAAACAGTTGATCGGCCGGGTCTGGTGTGTTTGACCCCCACCAATCAGATACTGATGACCTATCCTGAGGACAGGTCATCAGTAATCAACTCCCGGAAACCCCTTTAATCTGTATTCTTATCATGTAAAGTGACTGTACAGTGCTAGGATATACACCACATTATGATCATGAGGGTCTAACCTCTGGGAGCCCCACTAATCCTGATAATGAAGGATCATCAGTGGTAAACCAGCACTGAAGCTCCTTCACAATCTTCCTCTGCACACCTGGCCAACCAGTTGTGCAGGGAACCAAGGCCCCAATCATTCGAATACAGCTATGCTACACAACCGGGTGACCAGAAGCACTGTGAAGGGGGGTAGTGCTGAATGATTGTTGCAGGGATGGATTGGCCATAGACCTTACAGGGAAATTACCTAGTGGGCCGATGCTCAGGGGGCCGTCTGAGCCCTCCTCGTGGCCAGCCAGTGGAAATTTTTGGGGATGTATTTTGTGCTGCTGGTGGCAGTTTTTGAGATGTACTGTGGTATTTGGCTTTGTTGGGGTAGTATAATGTGCCACAATATGACATTGCTGGTCCTGCCTTCCCTCAATTTGGACCTGACTACAAAATGCGGCCACTTTTAGTATTTTTTTCCAGGGTCACTTTAAGTTCTCATTCCGCCCCTGGAGTGTTGTGACCCCTTCATTCTCAGAATTAGTGGAGGACACTGATCATAATGTGATGGGAAAACCCGTTTGATTCTGTATATGCAGAGGGATGAAAAAAGGCCCAAAAACAGATTAGATCCCTTTTCATAAACTCTGAGGTAAAATTCTATGTGACACAAAATAATGAGAGCTCTGCTATGCCTATACAATTATAAAAACTATAAGCAATTATAAGCAAAATTAAAAGCAAATTATAAGAAAAATTAAAAGCAAATTATAAGCAAAATTATAAGCAATAATTATAAGCCTAAAAATTATTGTTCGTAAAATCTAATCTGTGATTACTCCCATCAGGATAATGATCCCTCGCTGATTTTGAGTGGGCCAGATGACACCCTTCGAAGTCACTTGTTGGTGTTTCAGGCTGAAAAATCGAGGAGAGAGAACTGTGTCGTGCTCATAGACAAGGATGGACAATGAGCAATGAAGATTATCAAATCGTGTCAAAAGTCCTTGATTTTACTGCAAAATTATATTATATATGAGTAACAATAGTATATTGCCAATTAAGAATAAGATGCCTTAAATCAATTCTCATGGTTGGTTGGTATATATGACGCAACGTGTGCAAATGTGGGCATGAGGTCATGTTTTCAAACAAGATCATTTAAATTGACCAGGATTAGAAAAAGGACCTGCTTTTTCCCAGTGAAGCACCTCCACTCTTGACCATGGTATTTCAGTTCAGACTACTAGATTCCAGACATACAGTACTATGTGTATACATCTTCGTCTTGTGATAGCTTTCAACGTGTGCACTTGTAGTACCGCCATTCTTAATTATTTTAATCTTTCTTTCCCAGGTTAAGCCACTTGTGCAATCATTAGATCTAGTTACAATATGGAGGCCAGATGAGTATAGGAAGCTAGGGCTGTGGCACAGGTTTGTCCTTTCCTTTGAATGTATGTATCTAGAAGAATGTTTTATGCTTTGTAATTGCAATAAATGTTTGTATATACTGTATGTATTTAAATACCAATTTTAAGCACTGTTACCATGAGATTAAATTTGTCACTGCCTTAAAAAACGATGTTTTTAATTCATTTGCATAAATTACATTTAGATATTTGTGTTATACATGTTGACCACTCTAACATTCAAGGCTAGGTACACTTAAGATAGGGAAAAAAAGATTTTTGCTGTACATATGCTGAGCATATCACAGTAATACATGCTAAATGTAGGTTCTGTATGGCAAGGATGCTGCTGCCTTCACTAGCTATCAGGTATCAACAGAGCTGTTTTTGTGTCACCATAATGTATCAACACAGTTTGATTCTTGGACTGATTTCACTTTTACAGCTCACAACCCCTATACCTTTTTTGTAGTTATGTGTACGGAGCTGTGTGGGGGCTCATTTTTTTGTAGGACGATCTGTACTTTTCATTGATACCATTTTGGTGTGTATATGACTTTTTAAACACTTTTTATTTAATTTTTTTGTGGGTAATGAAGCGACCAAAAAAACAATGAATCGGCCATTTTGACTTTTTCCGTTTGCTGCATGGGATAAATATTTTTATATTTTAATAGTATGGGCGTTTTCACACGCGGCAATGCCTATGATGCGTGTTTTTTATTGTTTATGTATTCTTAATTTCATTTTGGGGAAAAGGGGGTGATTTTTTATTTATTTTTTTTTTAAACATTTTTGTACACTTTTTTTTACCCATAGGGAACTATAACAAGCAATTACTGTATTAGATTGCTATTCTCATAGACTCCAGTGTATTAGCATTGGAGTCTATGAGTATTTTACTGTGTTCCTATGGAGTCCTGCCAGAGGCAGGAGCTTCATAGGAACTAATGTGCAGCAGCCTCTTGTCATTCAGGAGGATAGAGGCTGGCACGCACTAATCCAGCTCCCCTAATCCTCCCTGGGGGAGCCAGAACACACCTGGAAGCACGTGCTGAAAGGTTAAAAGTTCGTGATCGGTATTACAGACCTTAGTCCTGGGTGTCTGCTGTTTAAAACAGCTGGCACCCTGTGGCTATGGCGCCCACCGGCTCGCGTGCCATCTTTAATGTCCTGGTGGTGCTGGTCGGGAAGGGGTTAATGTTGTATTTAGGAGCATTCCCACTAATATTGACAGGTTCTGGTGATTCTCTCTGTCAATATTGGTGACTTTTTTGGGGTTTTGCTGGAGTAAACAAGGCAATCTGCAAATACTGTGTTTTGTCTGTTCAGAATTGTCAAGTTGCCCAAGGTTCAGAAGTAGAATGAAGACATTATGTAGCAAGTGTGGGCACACTGTGTCACTTGGGCAGATTTGACTTTGACTAACACTATTTTTGGGATGGTTAGTTAATTTGGGGCCCTCTTTATAATACAATATTTAAAGCCAACTGCATGTATTCTCTTAAGAGACATTTGTTATTGAAGGGATGAAAACAGAAAATTCACACAGAAAAAAAAATTCCAGCACGTTCTGCCTGCTTCTACTACTTTCCTTTGGTCCTATTTTGTCTCATATTACAGTTAAAACTGAGATATATAAAGAAATCTCTGTGTCCCAGGCAGGGGCGGACTGGGAACTTAAACTGGCCTTGGAAAAAAAAATACTAAAGTGGCCCCGTTTTGTAGTTGGGTCCAAATTGATGGAAGACAGGGTCAGCAATACCATATTGTGGCACATTATACCACCCCAACAGAGCGAAATACCACAGTCCATCACAATATACTGCCAGCAGCACAAAATACATCCCAAAAACTTCCACTGGCCAGCCGTGAGGAGGGCTTAGGTGGCCCCCTGGGCATTGCCCTCCGGGAAATTTCCCTGTATGGTCTATGGCCAATCCACTACTGGTCCCAGGAGATTTTCCATTACCCCCTTCCTTCTCCTCACTGTCCTTTGTCTGACTGTAAGACAAGTCTTTGGAGCAGGAACCTTCCCGCTCTGTCCTTTCTGCAGCAGGACAAAACGATTGTCAAGCCCCTTGAGTAAGCCCTGTCCATTCAGTGAGTCTCCAACTGAAGATAGAGCAGAAGATGAACCCCTTTGGTCTGTGCAGGATTTCTACAAAGCTGTTGGTGTCAGGATCATGCACAAAGTGCTGTAAACTGACAAAAAGTACAAAAGGTGTCTGTATCTCGTATTTCTTATTTTTACCATTCATTTTTTTGTACATTTAGTGCTCTTATACACTGTATAGTCCTCAAATTAACATAGCTCTGTTTTTGGAGGAAGCTAGAGAACCCAGTGGAAATGTAGAGAGAACATATTGTCTCCATGCAGATATTTTGACCTAGGATGCCAGTGCTACAAGGGAACAGTTCTACCTGCTAAGCCACTGTTCACATCATGCACTATAAACACTCCATCTCTAACAATGAAGAATGAAGAAGAGTTTCCCTCTTTACTTGACCCTATGAAATGAATAAGAAAAATTTTTAATATTTTAATTGTCTATTGACTGTTATACAGTATTACCATGTAACTATACATCATTATTGTAATTTAATACAAAATATATTTTATATTTTTAAGTGCAAAAGTCGTACAGATGTATACTTCATTCCCTGCACATTGAGTTCATTAAGAATATGCTTTGTTCAGTTATAGTTCGTATATTACTATAATATAAAATTATAATATAAAAATCTGAAAACATAATTTATAAAGAAGAACATATATGTGCAAAGTGCCGCAACATCATAGGATATCTGGTAACACAGTTTGTCAGATTTTATGCTAGGTGCTTTCTTTTTCATGTTTTTCAGTTACATTCACAGAAGTAAATTAGATTATGTTAAAAACAACATAAAGCAGTCATTCTTCAGGGAGGTCTGCAGATCACTGTTGTTCTATATTGGCTGGAACCATTTCAGGTCTTTGAATTTTGAACTGTGGAAAGAGAAATAATGACTTATTAGGGTTTTAAAGGGTATTTGCATCAAAAACAAAAAATAAAGCAACTTTACTAATGCAGGTGTTTTTGGCATACAGCTCATCACTAGACTTTTGTGTCAGCATGGTTTTAGATCATAAATAAACCCTATGGGACACATTTTTTAACATCTAAAACGCCAGTCTTAATAAAGCCCTAAACTGGCGGTGGATCAGCCAAAGTTATGAAGAGGCGCCAGCTTCTCCATTACTTTGTCGCATCCAGCACATCTCTTCCATCTGCCTCCCTTTCTACTGTCTGTCAGTTTGCGAAAACGGAGAGGCAGAGGGAGTAGTGTAACCCATGATTGCAGGATCTGACTACATATGTCTGTTACCACGGAGACACATTAGCCTGCATTGGAACTCTATTCACAAAATGCTAAAATATTTTTACGTTTTTTTAAATTCTTATATTGCAGCAATAAAACAAATAATGAAGCTATTCTGACATTAAAGGGGTTGTCTGGTTCTAGTTTTGTCAGAAAGAATTTGTCATGTACTACATGCGGTCTGAGTTCAGACCCTTTAAGGCTACTTTCACATCTGCGTTTTCCTTTCCGGTTTTGAGATCCATTAGCGGATCTCAAAACCGAAGAAAAACGCTTCAGTTTTGGGAAACTGAACATGCCAGATCCGGACACGAAAAAAATGGACCCAGCACCCATTGACTTACAATGCTATTTGATGCCTAATTTGGCATGCTAATTTTCAATATAATACAACTAGATCTGTTCTAAACGGATGCAGCCATTTGTATTATTGAAATGGGTGCGTTTTCCTGTGGTTTTAAAGTGTAACTGCCGTTTTATTTTTATTTGTGTAATGTATAGGGGCAGTGATACTGACCATTTTTGTAATATACTTTAATTACTGATTACATTTCTATTAGAAAAATAGCTGTAAAGTGGCCCATTTTGAGCCGTAGCAACTCTCCTCTGTCTTCTGTTTACATAACACAGTCAGTGTTAGCAAGTCACCACTGTTATGTAAACAGTAGACAGAGGAGCGTTGCTAAGGCTCAAAATGGGCCACTTTACAGCTATTTTTCTAATAGAAATGTATGATTTCAGTAATTAAAGTACATTACAAAAATGGTCAGCACCCCTGCCCCTCCCCTATACATTATACAAATAAAAATAGAATGGCAGTTACACTTTAAGATCCTCTGATGGATCTCAAAACCAGAAAGGAAAGCGCAGATGTGAACGGAGCCTAAGTTGTTTGTTGAAAACCCTGGCAAACAGCTGATACTGTTGGGGGAAGTTGCATACAAAACAGATTAATAGCCAACTGTGTAATTCAGGGGCCAGATCTGTTAGATGTTCATTTTTTAAAGAGCTCTGTGTTCTGGTCATAGGGTCTCAATACCGGAAAAAAACTCTTCCGTTTTGTCCCCATTCATTGTCAATGGGGACAAAACGTAACTGAACAGAACACTCCAAAAAGCATTCTATTCCGTTTGGTTGCGTTCCCATACAAGCTGTGGTTTTCTTTCCATCATGGGATGCAGAGCAAGACAGATCCGTTATGACCCACAATGCAAGTCTTCTTTCAATGGAGTTCATGACGGATCCGTCTTGGCTATGTTAAAGATAATACAACGAGATCCGTTCATAACGATGCAGATGGTTCTATTATTTGTAATGGAAGCGTTTTTGCTGAGCCCTGCCAGATTCAGCAAAGAAAGTAGCCTAATCTTGTCGGCAATACGCATAAGAATATGACATGTTCTACAATTTGCGCAACGGAGACATGAATGCAGACTGCACAGGAATGACATCTGTGTGGTGTCCGTTTTTATGGGGGGTTTTTTGTGGACCCATAGAAATAAATGGATCCATGTGCAATCCACCAAAAAGGTGCATCGGACACGGATACAAAAGGCGGTCATGTGCATGAGGAGTACAGAGTAGGGCAGCCCTTCTGTGAAACACCTGTGTGCATCAGTAGGACAAAAAGAAAGGGAGTAAGTAAGAAAGTAAGTAATATTTTACTGGTTGTGAAGTGTCCACTTTGTCCAGTCTGGGTCGGTACACTCCTGCAGAGAGGCTGCTGTCCGAAGAATTTAATGAATTTGTTTCTAAATCATATTTTCCAAATTTAGCTGCCAAGTTTGTGATCCCTAATCTGGCAACATCATCCATATCTAGAACAAGAGAAGGAAAGGAAAAGAACAATCTATTAGCATTTCTCAGTGATCAGTCTACGGTTCTCTGCTTTTCTTCTGTAGTGGAGAGAAATAACTGGGTAATTATTTAGAAGATGATGTGAGATCTCATATGTTCATCAGCAGTGATCACAGGCTTACAACATTTAGGGCTCATGCACACAAACGTATTTTTGGTCTGCATCCGAAAAAGCATTCAATCAGTCCGTATGTCCATTCTGTGGCCCCGCAAAAAAATAGGACATGTCCTATTCTTGTCTGTTTTACGAACAAAGATAGGACTGTTCTATTAGGGGCCGGCCATTCTGTTCCTCAAAATGCGGAATGAATGGCAGGTGTCCGTAATTTGCGGCCACCAAAACAGCCAACAGTCCTGTGCGTGGGCACTTAGTGACCTTTTCAGATGAGTTTTTTAAAATTTATTTTAATTCAACCCCTGTTTTGTCTCATACATGACTCAACGTTCACCACGGTACATACACAGCCCGTCCAATCAGTGTTAACAGTGTCCAACTACTTTGGCACACCTCATATTGACCAAAGGGCTCGTAACATCTAGTTGTCAATTTATTCAAAATTATTAACGGTTTCCATCATCGGTAAAGAAGTCTGGCGTTCTCCGTTCTTATCCATTTCAGGCTGATGAGAGGCTGACTGTAGAGTTCTGCCATGGCATGATAGAAAATGAATTTCCCCCCATGGCCTCTACTTCTGAATACCTTCTGAAGCATTTCCATATACTGTATGATGTATTATGCCGTTATGATTATATTTGTGCAGTATGTTTTTACCATACTGGGCAGATTTATCATAGCCTGGCAGGCGCACAGCTGGATGCTGTGCCTGATATCTCTCTCTCTCTCTCTCTATATATATATATATATATTTTTTTTTTTAATATTTAAAACATCCCTCATCATAAATTAGGAGCAGCATCCAGCACTCCGTGCGCCTGTACTGATGTCTACTCAACCTGGCATAGACCAGAAAACTGGTGTAGAAGATGATAATTGTGGTGGGGCCAACGGCCTGTCCCCTCTCCTCCCTCACCACTCCTCTTTTTTGAAAAAGTGTTGAAGCCAGCAGAGAAAAAGTGTTGAAAAAGTTGCAAATGTGAAGTTTGTGCCTCTTTCACACCACCAAAGTGGTGTATTTTAATAATAAATGTGGGCCACTCTGTCTAAAGAAGAAACCTGAATTATTTCCCAGTTACCTGTATGCTGGAAGTTAGTTCTTTCTTCATCATACGTAAACCACGTTTTTGAGTCCCGTCTCTCATTGAATAATCTGCAGGATATGGTAAAACAGACAAGAGATGGTCACACTGCTGGATTATATTAGTTGGTTATGTGTCGCCATAAACCATGGAACGCTAGTATACAGAAGCAATTTAGTTAATGTCTGTAGTCAGATAAACCCAGAGTTCTGATGCTCTGTTCAAGTGTTGTTGCCACCATTTTCATACAGGCGCTCAATCAGATATTGATGGCCTATCCTGAGGATACACCATCGATATTAAATCCTGGAATACACCTTTAAAGGGGTTGTCCCAAGATTCAAATTTAGCCCCATCCACAGGGTAGTGGATAAGTGGACCGCAGGGCTGCTCCTTTCATCACTATAGGACTATGAAACATAGTTCTGCATTTCTGCTTGCCTCTTGTACTGGTGAAGGAGGCACCACCGTTCATGCACAGAATTTCAAAGTCATTTACACTGATGCCACCCATGTTTTACTAGTGTGACATACTTTTTCAGAAAATGTATATGATCAACCTTATTAAACCAGGCTTACTGCCTGGTAGGGTTGATCGTTGTGAATTAAATGAGCCCTTGTCAATCAGCATTACAGTGCAGATAAATTCATATTTTTACTTATATGCAAATTAGGTGCTCAGACCACTGAGGGACCGACCTAGCCCCTCCGCCTCTCCCTGTAGCCACTCCCCCTCCCAATGAAATTGACAAGACCAATGCCTGGCCCTGAAATTTATAGCATGCACTGGTGCAGTGAAGCTCTCAGAGCGGCCGCACAGCACGTGCGCCAATATACCTGCCTTTGACACATGTGCCTGGTTAAATAGGGTTGATCATGTTGAGGGATGCTCTTTAACAAGGCTGGATTACTGGTTAAGTATATTCACAGATGGCATGTGGGTGGCAAATCCACAGCACTATACAATAGCAGCAAAGTGAATGCAATGAATTAAAAAATAAAAAAAATAAAAAATCTGCACCCTAAATTGACCTGTGATTCTGATTTCAGATCATGTGAATTTATGCTGCAGATTTCCACTATGGATTTCACCCTGTGCAACACGTAGGATGAAATCCACAGTGAATTCACACCCTTTTCCACTCTAAAATCTGCATATAATTGATGGGGATTCCTCTATGGATTCATTGCTGATTTTTAATGCATCTTACATACTGTAAAGTCCTAAGACACCTTGCTGTGCTTTTCATGCCCCCTACCCCTCCTTAATATTATCTTGCCACAATTACACATACTTGAACATCCTTTTCTTCCTCAGCACGAACACTGCGAATATCAGAACGATGAGAAGCAGGAGAGCTCCACCAATCAGGCCAAATATTAACCCATAAAATCCAGATCTTCGCTCATAAATCTCACACTGTTCTCCTTTGTACTGGTAAAAGTCAGACTTGTAGCACCTAGAAAGAAAATGAAGGTTTCAATACAACTTATGCAATGTTCTGCTGATGTTACTTATTCGCTTATATTATGCATTTATCTTTTTATAATTAGGTATCTGCCTTCATTGGAGGTGAAACCTATGATCATTCTAGCTAAGGTGAGTCCAGGGAGCAAATGATTTTAAACGTGTTGCGTCCATTGCTACATTACTTCATATATGTTTTCTATATATATATTAGTTCCTTAGTATATAGCTATCAGCATGTATTAGTGATATCAACTGGCTTTATCTGGACAACTAAAGATATTCTGATGAAAGTCATACATGTTCCCCACCGCTAATGAGACCATTTTTTGTTCTCCCTGGGGATAAGCTGCTGCCAGAAGTTCTTGGAAGCGGCTTTCTCACCTCTCCCCTTTAAATACCCATATACATTAAGCCGAGCTGTATGTGTATTAGGGAGTCGGGAAAAATAGCTGTTGGCCAAACGATTGTCCAGCTGACAGCTGTTGAATGTTTATTGGCTGCCGCTAGTGAAGCAGAGGTGGAGCAAAATAGGAGCCTGAGGAGGAGGAAGCATCTTTCTCTGATGAGATATACTACAAAGTTTGTTATATTTTCCTCTGCTATTGATTTCTGAAGAAAAAAATGAAATCATAATTTCTTTTTAACTAATAAGTAATATACTTACTGACAGATGGAGCCATTCCCTGCATTGAAGCAGTCTCCATTATGATGGCAGTAGTCTGGATTATTGAAGCATGGGCCAGTGCAGTAACAGTACATACTATTACATGTTACTATGTAGCCAGCGTAATTCAGAGAACAGCTCACATATTTCTTCATCTGGTCTACCTCTGTAAATTTAAGAGATGAAAAATTAATGTACCCAAAAATAAAAGCAAATAAGAGGATAAGAGGCATAAATAATTACAAGTTTTGGCCAGTCCCAACTTTTTGACCAGCTTTTGAGAACACACTACGGGGCAAAACCTGAGGTGGAAGCCGCTGCATGTATTTCCTCTCACTGGGTTACCACATGTCCAGGGCAGGTTAGTATTTTCACAAAAATATCATCTCTTGTTATCTGGTATCATTCAGTGGCATCCAGAGTTCATTTTGTCTGTTAAGACTTATTTGGTGCTTTTAACTTGTTCATTGCTGGGCTCTTTATTTGCTGTCTATAAATACTTGCTTTCAGTTGTCTGGGCAGTTCCCTCCTTCATCGGCTGTTCATTTTTGTTTTTAAGAGAGACATTTCTGCCATATTCTTATATTTAATAAAGGATTAATTGTGTAATTTTTTGATT
Organism: Rhinella marina; assembly: GCA_900303285.1. Taxonomy (NCBI): domain Eukaryota; kingdom Metazoa; phylum Chordata; class Amphibia; order Anura; family Bufonidae; genus Rhinella; species Rhinella marina. The sequence continues at coordinate 123,800 of ONZH01022729.1, forward strand.
ATGCAAATTTTTGTACCAGGAAGTAGCATATGATTTCTTTTGATGAAATTTTACACCTACCCAAATCTTTACCTTACTGCTCTACTAGGCTGCGTCTTATGGGCAGGAGCGTCTTATAGGGTGAAAAAATGGTAAATGTATACGATTGACCTGATGGCTATGGCACCCACCATTTTAAAATGCCCGACCGCCGACGTAAATTTACACGGTGTGGTCTGGGAGGGATTAATGAAGTGTATATGTAAAAGCTTACTGGTTATAGTCGGTGATCCTGTTTGTATTTTAGAAACGGAGACATTAGCTTTTAGGATTTCTGTGAGGTCTGCTATTGACTGCACCAGAGAACTGTTCATCGCAGACTCCAAATCATTATTTATGAAGTCAATGCCCGTCTGGTTGTTAGGATACTCAAAGATAGCGGTGCTGTCCACAATAATGCTCCCATTCCTATAAAACAGAAATAAAGTTTCATCAAATAGTATAAAACTCTATCTTATCATTATTAATAAAATACCAAGTGTAATACTGCCAGACTAATTTTTTTTCCTCAATATGGATCTCAAAAATATGTGTTCACATTTTTGGCAATTTTTTACTACAAATACAATAAAAACATCCCAATACCAAAAATATGGCTTTCCCAATACTATATACAATGATAACTAAGCATAAGAGTTCCCCCATCTTTTGGATGATACCACTGAATTACATTCACATTTGGGAGCCCTGTACAAGTATTAAAGGAGTAGTACGAGTTAAAATAATATAAGTTTTAGTCACCGATTCATATCCTTTCTGCTCTAACACCACCACTTCAGTCCTCCCCACCGCTGCAGCCATTGAGTCATGTTCTTTGCTCTGGCGATGACATGACCATATACCACACATACCTGCTGCAGCCAGTCATTGGCATCAAATGTATAGTTCACGCTTAGGCCACAATTGCCTTTAGCAATGACGTGTGGTAGACTAGCATATTACTACTACAGTTATGTAACCAAAACCCAGGTGGAAGGATTGGAGTGGTGACGCTGGTGTGGACAGGGCCTGAACCTGTGAACATAACTTTTTATTATTTTAACACCTTCCTTGCCTTTGATGACTTTTTTTCATAACTTTTTTCAACACATCGGCCATAGCCAGCTTTGAGCCCATATGGCACCTCCGCTTGCCTCCAATTTTGTGAGGTTTTTTCTTATAAGAGTCCACATTAAAAAAAATCATGACATGCTTCATTGGAGTCCATTTTATAATAGTATTCTCCACTAGAAGTCAAAATACAAAACCTCATACACAGCCATGTGTCCAGAAATGTGGCAGTGCTATGTGCGTGGACTCTTATGATAAACTGCAGCCAATGAAAGCATCAAACCCTCCCCAGGAGTCCAACTTTCTGCCTTGGCTACTTTTATGGTAAAATTATTTTTCAGTTAAAGTCCAATTCATGGGTAAGACTATAAAACTCCAGAAATCTGTCTTTTTCCTGCAGTTATTGTAGCCTTGCCTGGCATGTAACTACATAACACAGGATGATGCTGTCCCTAAAAACACTGTATACATGAAAGTACCTGAATCAGAGGCGTAGCTAGAGGTTCAGCACAGGGGGGGCGAAACATACTTGAGTGGGCCCCCCACTTGGCTTCCCAAACGCACGTTTCCAACTTCACAGGCACATACTACTAGTTGTGGTTATAATATTGTATTAGAAAGATGACTATATAAACTGCTAGATCATCTATGCTGTTAAGTACAGTACAATAGACTTTCTACCTACCCTACTGTAAATACACTACCATATAATGCAGTAAAATATAGGAGTAATAGGATTAAAAAACAACGGGACTCCTATGTTAAAGGAAACCTGTCCCCAGTTTTTACATCACTAAACTAACAGTCCCCTGCCCCCATCAGACCTCAGATCATCAGAATGTGCCCCCATCAGACCTCACATCAGCGTATTGTGCCCCCATCAGATCTCAGATCAGTGTATTGTGCCCCCATCAGACCTCAGATCATCAGAATGTGCCCCCATCAGACCTCAGATCATCAGAATGTGCCCCCATCAGACCTCAGATCAGCGTATTGTGCCCCCATCAGACCTCAGATCAGCGTATTGTGCCCCCATCAGATCTCAGATCAGCGTATTGTGCCCCCATCAGACCTCGGATCAGCCTACTGTGCCCCCATCAGACCTCACATCAGCCTACTGTGCCCCCATCAGACCTCAGATCAGCGTATTGTGCCCCATCAGACCTCAGATCAGCATATTGTGCACCCATCAGACCTCAGATCAGCAGAATGTGCCCCCATCAGACCTCACATCAGCCTACTGTGCCCCCATCAGACCTCAGATCAGCGTATTGTGCCCCCCACCAGACCTCAGATCAGCGTATTGTGCCCCCATCAGACCTCAGATCAGCGTATTGTACCTCCATCAGACCTCAGACCAGCTTATTGTGCCCCATCAGACCTCAGACCAGCGTATTGTGCCCCCATCAGACCTCAGATCAGCGTATTGTGCCCCCATCAGATCTCAGATCAGCGTATTGTGCCCCCATCAGACCTCACATCAGCCTACTGTGCCCCCATCAGACCTCACATCAGCCTACTGTGCCCCCATCAGACCTCAGATCAGCTTAATGTGCTCCCATCAGACCTCAGATCAGCGTATTGTGCCCCCATCAGACTTCACATCAGCCTACTGTGCCCCCATCAGACCTCAGATCAGCGTATTGTGCCCCCCACCAGACCTCAGATCAGCGTATTGTGCCCCCATCAGACCTCAGATCAGCGTATTGTGCCTCCATCAGACCTCAGACCAGCTTATTGTGCCCCATCAGACCTCAGACCAGCGTATTGTGCCCCCATCAGACCTCAGATCAGCGTATTGTGCCCCCATCAGATCTCAGATCAGCGTATTGTGCCCCCATCAGACCTCACATCAGCCTACTGTGCCCCCATCAGACCTCACATCAGCCTACTGTGCCCCCATCAGACCTCACATCAGCGTATTGTGCCCCCATCAGACCTCAGATCAGCTTAATGTGCTCCCATCAGACCTCAGATCAGCGTATTGTGCCTCCATCAGACCTCAGATCAGCGTATTGTGCCCCCATCAGACCTCAGATCAGCAGACTGTGCCCCCATCAGACCTTATATCAGCCTACTGTGCCCCCATCAGACCTCAGATCAGCGTATTGTGCCCCCATCAGACCTCAGATCAGCGTATTGTGCCCCCATCAGACCTCAGTTCAGCGTATTGTGCCCCCATCAGACCTCAGATCAGCGTATTGTGCCCCCATCAGACCTCAGATCAGCGTATTGTGCCCCCATCAGACCTCAGATCAGCGTTTTGTGCCCCCATCAGACCTCAGATCAGCGTATTGTGCCCCCATCAGACCTCATATCAGCCTACTGTGCCCCTATCAGACCTCAGATCAGCGTATTGTGCCCCCATCAGACCTCAGATCAGCCCACCCAGCCACATAGGATTAAAATAAAAAACCTTACTTACCTGTTCTGCGCTGCGGCTGCCCTCCGGTCCGCGCTCTGCTCTCTTCCCTGGCCCGCGCACACTATGACCTGACGCTGCGTGCAGCGTCAGGTCATAGTGCGCGCCACCAGGGAAGAGAGCAGAGCGCGGACCGGAGGGCAGCCCAGCGCAGAACAGGTAAGTAAGGTTTTTTATTTTAATCCTATGTGGCTGGGTGGGCTGATCTGAGGTCTGATGGGGGTCCCTAAATACAAGTGAGCGCTTCCATAATGGAAGCGCTCACTTGTATTCGCCTGATTCTGGGCCCCCCTGAGTCACTGGGCCCGGAGCCGTCGCCCCCCTGCCCCCCCGGTAGCTACGCCACTGACCTGAATCCATGAATGGCCACTTCCAAAAAATAATCAGGTGCCGCATGTTTGAAAGCAAAGTTCAGCTGCAAAGAAAAAAGAATCAGTATTCAGTCAGCATATGAGCAGAACATGTATAAGAGGGTGAAAGGAATATCGTTGCTTAATATGTTATATGTTATGTTTATTATAGATAGTATAGTGTAAAGTAAAGTAGTAAAGTGTCTATGGAAAGTCTACAGTGCTACTTGTTATTGGAAATACTTCCATGTATGTCTTTACATTGGGTTAAGGTTTGGGAAGAAATAGACCCAAACCTTTTTTTGTAGGTGAGGTCCTGCCCCTGTGACCACTAGAGGGAGGTGCATGTGTGTGTGAGCGTATGATGATACCCAAGTGTGTGTGAGCAGCATGGGTCAACTGGGAACTTAAAGTGGCCCTGGAAAAAAAACTAAAAGTGGACCCATGTTGTAGACGCGTCCAAATTGACAGAAGTCGGGGCAACAGAAGTAGGCAGGGCCTGCAGTACTGTAGTGCATCACAAAATACCACCCCAACATAAGCAAATAACACAGTACATCAAAGAATACCGCCACTTCCCTCATTGCTCTCTTTAGAGCGCTTCTTGGATCTCCTGATGATCTCTACTTTCTGGTCCCTCTTGACATAGAAATGTGACCACTCAGTCAATTACATGCTGAGAAAACTCACCACCATGACCAGTGGTCAGTGAGTGGTCACTGGAAGTAGAGACCAGGGGGAACCCAGGAAGCATCAGAATGGACATGGCATGGGATTGATGATGTTATTATTTTATTTTTTACTTTTTAAAAAAATCATTTTTACCCTTTTTAAAATGAATAAATAAGTAATACATTATACTATTTAGGAGGAGAACCTGAAGGAGAACCCTGATAAGTGTTATATAAGGCTTTATGAACTGCACATGGAAGATGTGAAAGGTTATTTAATGGCTGACTTCATACCTGCATTATCTATGCTTTAAATTAAGTGTTCAGCGCTTGCATCTCCACTGCTCAATATCCCCATAATAACACTTCTTGCCTTGTGCAAGGTTTGGATGCTGTATGGGTTCAGATCACCATTCATTCATATCTTAACTATATTGAATACCAGCAGTTAAAATATGGAGGATGGTAGATAGTGACAGACAGGGACGTAGCTAAAGGCTCATGGGGCCTGGTGCAAGAGTTCAGCTTGGGCCCCCCTTCCCTCAGTGCATTGTGGTCAGGGTAGGGAAGTACATAGCCTTTGTGCTGCCGGAGGTAAAAATTAAAACTGCAACACTCCATGCCAAATTCTTGACCTAACCCTTAACCGCCAGCCAGGGGTGTAACTTGACCAGCATGCACTTTCTATAATAGAGGTGTCTCCTTATGCGGCACAAGGGTCTTTGGGCCCCCTCAGACTCCTGGGCCCGGTAGCGACTGCTACCTCTGCACCCCCTATAGCCACGCCCCTGGTGACAGAAACAATTGTTTAACTACTTAAACACGGGGAAGGAAGTCTTGTCATGGGGAAAAACTGATTATAGTCATCGGACTTGTAACTTTATGCACTGGTAAGCAAAGAAATAAGCTTTTAAAACGTTTCCCAATATGGACCTTAATATAACAATTATGAGAGTTCTGCTTTAAAAAGTATAAACCTCCATCAATAAAGGGATAAATAGGACCTGTCACCTCTCCCGACATGTCAGTTTAAGTAACTACTTGCAATAGCAATTCTGGAGCATCTATTCTTATGACTTTGTGATGTGCCAATGCTTGATTATTCCTGCTAGAAGTTGAGAATAAATAAAATAAAGGTCCAGATGGTTGTTACAAGTTGGGGTGTGTCCTGGCACAGTCAACACTATTCATTTGGTGCTGTCAGACACATCCCCAACTGATCACACCGATCTGGACCTTCACTGCAAACTGCAAGCAATTAATTAATAAACTTCTAGCAGGAATAATCAAGGAATCACACAACCTAGGGTCATAAGAGAAGAAGCATAAGGATAGATGCTCCCGAATTATAATTACACGAGGAATGCAAAGAAGAAGTGACAGATCCTCATAAAACAGTACAAAAATAACAATACCATTAGTATACAATAATACACAAAAACCAACTACATAATAGAGCAATGCTCCCAGTTGGCAGTTTTGTTTTTCCTTACCACATCTATTATTTGGTTATACAGGTCTGAGTACTCTGGGGATGATTTTTCTTTTAAGGATATTGTAAATGTTTTATATATGGTGAACTCAACAGAGATGTTACGTGTTGGACCTTTTCTTTTATCTGGAAAACAAAGTTATTTACTTCTGTTTACAAGGTAGCTTTAGAAAAAGTCTGAACAAAAAGAACAGGTTTCATTGAAACTTTCAACATTGATTTACTTTAAATGGATCTTGACAATAGGTTTGGAGCCAGTAAACTACAGGCAAGTCTTGATTCATCTGGGCATCTGTTTTATACTAGTCTATAACGAAACTGGGCATTGCTTACACAATATCCAATCTGCAGCACAACTCCCATTTACTTGTTTGTAAGATCTTTCTGTTGAGGCTGCAGGGCAAAGCTATTCTGATGAGAATCAGTTTCGTTCACAACCTTACATAACATTCTTATGGTCTTCCTGTATGGTTTATAAGCCACTTGATAAAATAGTGTTGTCAGTAATTGACCACCACAATGTCTGAAAACTAACATACTGCATATACCACATGCATATTTAAGGTTCTAAAAGATACATGTGAATAGATGCTCAGAATACAATGAATTCCCTAGAATACATAATACAAATACATAAAAAACACCATAAGTTTAACGTACCTAACACGGCAGATGTCTCGTTTTTTCCATATTCACATTCATTTCCAATGAGATATTTATTGCAAACACAAGAGCAGGTTCCATTTTGATATGAGCATTTCTTATTTTCAGTGTTTGTACACAGTTTTAGAGTGGTAGATAAAGTGGATATTTTTTCAGTAGTTATCACAGTAGTAGTGGTATTAAGCCTACTGTATGCACTGGTTGACAAGTTATCTGTGATTGGGGTAGAGATGTTTTCTGAAGTCAGACCTGTTGAAAATGAAGTGCTGGAGGAAGATGACGATGTTTCAGAAGGCATGCTTGTTTCTTCAAATGAAGTGGGTGAGGATGACAGTGTGGAAAATATTGTGGTGGTAAGACTTTCAGATGGAAGACTAATTGCAGTTGTGGAAACTGTCTGAATAGTTGGAGTTGACGACAGAGTGGCAGTCACCTCAGGAGAGAGTGCAGGTTCAGACTTTGCTGTTTTTATGACTGTTGTAGCAGGTAGTTCAGAAGTTGTAGCAGGAAGATGACTAGTTTGTGTGGTTGTTAATAAAACTTCTGAAGTTGTAATCCGTGGTACAGAAGTGGATGAAAGAGTGGAAAAGGCTGTTGAGGGTTCTGTAGAAATTGTGCCAGTTTCTTCAGTTCTGGTGGAAGTTGCAGCTTCTGTGGAAATCTCAGAAGTGAAGACAGTCCTTACTCCCGTTGATGTAGAAGACAATATTTGTTCCCTTGTTGAACGGTTACTAGTTGGTGTGGTACTGGGTTCTTGTGATGGTGATGTCTCTGTTGGTACTGATGGTAGTTGTGTTGATGTCTGTGACATAAGAGTGGACGCATGGTCTGTCACTGTGGAAGAGACGTTTTCAGTAGTCGGAGCGGTTGAAGCAGCTGAGCTTGAGGAATGTAATGATGATGTCTCTGAAGGTAGGCTTGTTTCTTCAACTGAAGTAGCTGTAGTTGAAAGGGTGGAAAATATCGAGGTGCTAACACTTTCTGAAGTAGGACTGGTCGAACTTGTTGAAATAGTTTTAGGCGTTGGTGTTGATGACACAGTGGTATTCACCTCAGGAGAGAGTGTTGATTCAGACATCACTGTTTGTACTACTGTTGTAGCTGGCAGCTCAGAAGTTGTAGTGGGAAGGTGACTGGTTTGCGTTGTTGACAAACCTTCTGGAGTTGTTGAGAGTGGTAAAATGGTGGATGGGACAGTAGTCAGGAATGTTGATGGTTCTGTAGAAAAGGTACCAGTTTCCTCATTTGTAGTAGAAGTAACTGCTTGAGTGGAAAGCTTAGTAGTGAATACAGTTGTTGGTCCTGTTGAAGCAGAGGACGATATTTGTTCCCCTGTAGAAAGACTAATTGTTTCTGTTTTAGTGGTTTCTTGAGCTAGTGAAGACTCGGTTGTTGTTGTCAGTAGTTGTGTAGATGTGTGTGATGCACTGGTTGACAAGTGATCTGTGATTGGGGTAGAGATGTTTTCTGAAGTCAGACCTGTTGAAAATGAAGTGCTGGAGGAAGATGACGATGTTTCAGAAGGCATGCTCGTTTCTTCAAATGAAGTGGGTGAGGACGACATTGTGGAAAATATTGTGGTGGTAAGACTTTCAGAAGGAAGACTAATTGCAGTTGTGGAAACTGTCTGAATAGTTGGAGTTGACGACAGAGTGGCAGTCACCTCAGGAGAGAGTGCAGGTTCAGACTTTGCTGTTTTTATGACTGTTGTAGCAGGTAGTTCAGAAGTTGTAGCAGGAAGATGACTAGTTTGTGTGGTTGTTAATAAAACTTCTGAAGTTGTAATCCGTGGTACAGAAGTGGATGAAAGAGTGGAAAAGGCTGTTGAGGGTTCTGTAGAAATTGTGCCAGTTTCTTCAGTTCTGGTGGAAGTTGCAGCTTCTGTGGAAATCTCAGAAGTGAAGACAGTCCTTGCTCCCGTTGATGTAGAAGACAATATTTGTTCCCTTGTTGAACGGTTACTAGTTGGTGTGGTACTGGGTTCTTGTGATGGTGATGTCTCTGTTGGTACTGATGGTAGTTGTGTTGATGTCTGTGACATAAGAGTGGACGCATGGTCTGTCACTGTGGAAGAGACGTTTTCAGTAGTCGGAGCGGTTGAAGCAGCTGAGCTTGAGGAATGTAATGATGATGTCTCTGAAGGTAGGCTTGTTTCTTCAACTGAAGTAGCTGTAGTTGAAAGGGTGGAAAATATCGAGGTGCTAACACTTTCTGAAGTAGGACTGGTCGAACTTGTTGAAATAGTTTTAGGCGTTGGTGTTGATGACACAGTGGTATTCACCTCAGGAGAGAGTGTTGATTCAGACATCACTGTTTGTACTACTGTTGTAGCTGGCAGCTCAGAAGTTGTAGTGGGAAGGTGACTGGTTTGCGTTGTTGACAAACCTTCTGGAGTTGTTGAGAGTGGTAAAATGGTGGATGGGACAGTAGTCAGGAATGTTGATGGTTCTGTAGAAAAGGTACCAGTTTCCTCATTTGTAGTAGAAGTAACTGCTTGAGTGGAAAGCTTAGTAGTGAATACAGTTGTTGGTCCTGTTGAAGCAGAGGACGATATTTGTTCCCCTGTAGAAAGACTAATTGTTTCTGTTTTAGTGGTTTCTTGAGCTAGTGAAGACTCGGTTGTTGTTGTCAGTAGTTGTGTAGATGTGTGTGATGCACTGGTTGACAAGTGATCTGTGATTGGGGTAGAGATGTTTTCTGAAGTCAGACCTGTTGAAAATGAAGTGCTGGAGGAAGATGACGATGTTTCAGAAGGCATGCTCGTTTCTTCAAATGAAGTGGGTGAGGACGACATTGTGGAAAATATTGTGGTGGTAAGACTTTCAGAAGGAAGACTAATTGCAGTTGTGGAAACTGTCTGAATAGTTGGAGTTGACGACAGAGTGGCAGTCACCTCAGGAGAGAGTGCAGGTTCAGACTTTGCTGTTTTTATGACTGTTGTAGCAGGTAGTTCAGAAGTTGTAGCAGGAAGATGACTAGTTTGTGTGGTTGTTAATAAAACTTCTGAAGTTGTAATCCGTGGTACAGAAGTGGATGAAAGAGTGGAAAAAGGCTGTTGAGGGTTCTGTAGAAATTGTGCCAGTTTCTTCAGTTCTGGTGGAAGTTGCAGCTTCTGTGGAAATCTCAGAAGTGAAGACAGTCCTTGCTCCCGTTGATGTAGAAGACAATATTTGTTCCCTTGTTGAACGGTTACTAGTTGGTGTGGTACTGGGTTCTTGTGATGGTGATGTCTCTGTTGGTACTGATGGTAGTTGTGTTGATGTCTGTGACATAAGAGTGGACGCATGGTCTGTCACTGTGGAAGAGACGTTTTCAGTAGTCGGAGCGGTTGAAGCAGCTGAGCTTGAGGAATGTAATGATGATGTCTCTGAAGGTAGGCTTGTTTCTTCAACTGAAGTAGCTGTAGTTGAAAGGGTGGAAAATATCGAGGTGCTAACACTTTCTGAAGTAGGACTGGTCGAACTTGTTGAAATAGTTTTAGGCGTTGGTGTTGATGACACAGTGGTATTCACCTCAGGAGAGAGTGTTGATTCAGACATCACTGTTTGTACTACTGTTGTAGCTGGCAGCTCAGAAGTTGTAGTGGGAAGGTGACTGGTTTGCGTTGTTGACAAACCTTCTGGAGTTGTTGAGAGTGGTAAAATGGTGGATGGGACAGTAGTCAGGAATGTTGATGGTTCTGTAGAAAAGGTACCAGTTTCCTCATTTGTAGTAGAAGTAACTGCTTGAGTGGAAAGCTTAGTAGTGAATACAGTTGTTGGTCCTGTTGAAGCAGAGGACGATATTTGTTCCCCTGTAGAAAGACTAATTGTTTCTGTTTTAGTGGTTTCTTGAGCTAGTGAAGACTCGGTTGTTGTTGTCAGTAGTTGTGTAGATGTGTGTGATGCACTGGTTGACAAGTGATCTGTGATTGGGGTAGAGATGTTTTCTGAAGTCAGACCTGTTGAAAATGAAGTGCTGGAGGAAGATGACGATGTTTCAGAAGGCATGCTCGTTTCTTCAAATGAAGTGGGTGAGGACGACATTGTGGAAAATATTGTGGTGGTAAGACTTTCAGAAGGAAGACTAATTGCAGTTGTGGAAACTGTCTGAATAGTTGGAGTTGACGACAGAGTGGCAGTCACCTCAGGAGAGAGTGCAGGTTCAGACTTTGCTGTTTTTATGACTGTTGTAGCAGGTAGTTCAGAAGTTGTAGCAGGAAGATGACTAGTTTGTGTGGTTGTTAATAAAACTTCTGAAGTTGTAATCCGTGGTACAGAAGTGGATGAAAGAGTGGAAAAGGCTGTTGAGGGTTCTGTAGAAATTGTGCCAGTTTCTTCAGTTCTGGTGGAAGTTGCAGCTTCTGTGGAAATCTCAGAAGTGAAGACAGTCCTTGCTCCCGTTGATGTAGAAGACAATATTTGTTCCCTTGTTGAACGGTTACTAGTTGGTGTGGTACTGGGTTCTTGTGATGGTGATGTCTCTGTTGGTACTGATGGTAGTTGTGTTGATGTCTGTGACATAAGAGTGGACGCATGGTCTGTCACTGTGGAAGAGACGTTTTCAGTAGTCGGAGCGGTTGAAGCAGCTGAGCTTGAGGAATGTAATGATGATGTCTCTGAAGGTAGGCTTGTTTCTTCAACTGAAGTAGCTGTAGTTGAAAGGGTGGAAAATATCGAGGTGCTAACACTTTCTGAAGTAGGACTGGTCGAACTTGTTGAAATAGTTTTAGGCGTTGGTGTTGATGACACAGTGGTATTCACCTCAGGAGAGAGTGTTGATTCAGACATCACTGTTTGTACTACTGTTGTAGCTGGCAGCTCAGAAGTTGTAGTGGGAAGGTGACTGGTTTGCGTTGTTGACAAACCTTCTGGAGTTGTTGAGAGTGGTAAAATGGTGGATGGGACAGTAGTCAGGAATGTTGATGGTTCTGTAGAAAAGGTACCAGTTTCCTCATTTGTAGTAGAAGTAACTGCTTGAGTGGAAAGCTTAGTAGTGAATACAGTTGTTGGTCCTGTTGAAGCAGAGGACGATATTTGTTCCCCTGTAGAAAGACTAATTGTTTCTGTTGTAGTGGTTTCTTGAGCTGGTGAAGACTCTGTTGTTGTTGTTGTCAGTAGTTGTGTAGATGTGTGTGATGCACTGGTTGACAAGTGATCTGTGATTGGGGTAGAGATGTTTTCTGAAGTCAGACCTGTTGAAAATGAAGTGCTGGAGGAAGATGACGATGTTTCAGAAGGCATGCTCGTTTCTTCAAATGAAGTGGGTGAGGACGACATTGTGGAAAATATTGTGGTGGTAAGACTTTCAGAAGGAAGACTAATTGCAGTTGTGGAAACTGTCTGAATAGTTGGAGTTGACGACAGAGTGGCAGTCACCTCATGAGAGAGTGCAGGTTCAGACTTTGCTGTTTTTATGACTGTTGTAGCAGGTAGTTCAGAAGTTGTAGCAGGAAGATGACTAGTTTGTGTGGTTGTTAATAAAACTTCTGAAGTTGTAATCCGTGGTACAGAAGTGGATGAAAGAGTGGAAAAGGCTGTTGAGGGTTCTGTAGAAATTGTGCCAGTTTCTTCAGTTCTGGTGGAAGTTTCAGCT